>JAWDJW010006360.1:0-18625 GCA_033119265.1 Coniosporium uncinatum
GAGACTATTACCGAATTAAAGGCCCGCTCGGTAAGATAGTACTAGATTATAGATATACTAAAGTTAAGTACTAGCCTATTAACTTCCTTACTCTCCGCCTTCTCTACCTTCTCTTCCTCGCGCTCTTCTTCTCCCTCTCGCCTCCTAGCCTTAGCTATTAGATAGACCTGGTCGTAGACTCTCCCTAGAACCGCTCGTTACCGATCGGTTAGGCGGAATAGCTACTTATTCTAGACCTAGAGGTAGTCGTCTCTAGTCACTCTCTAGAAGTAGTAGACTAGCTTCTACTAGTAGCTAACGTATATACTTATCGACTTCTTATTCTATAGTAGCTTAATAGAGTCCTGCGATATCTCCGCGCGTCTAAAGATATTTAGTAGCTTTGCGTTTAGCCTACTAAGCTTATGCTTCTTAAGCTCTTTATCGTCTCTAAGAATAGTTATGTCTTTCCTTAGCACTCGGTTAATACTACTATAAGTTATAAAGAGCTCTAGCTCTTTATCTTTCTCTAGTAGCTCGTAGGATCTAGAGATCTCTTAAAGCGGTAGTCCTTCTAGGTACGCGTAATAGCCTATCGCTCTTAGCTATAGAGTTAGCTTAGACTAGTAGTCGTACTTACTTACGGTTTTAGTACGTATCTCTTCCTACCTCTCCTAGGCGCGATTATAGCGCGACTTAAGATTCTCCTATATACTTTATCTAGGCTTTACTACTACTGCCGCCTCTTCTCTACTAGGCAATCCGTGATATATAATAAGGACGATAAAGTAGTTAATAAAGCCCTTTTTATTCTAAAGTATCTACACGGTAACTTTCTCGTAGGGCTTCTAGCTTAGTTATTTACTCTCTTACTATATCTCTTCCTCTTCTCCCCGTCTCTTAGCTTTAGCGCTCTAGTAATAGATAGCGCGGTAATACGTCTCCATACTATGTCTACTTATAGAGATATAGCGGTAGGACTAGCTACAGCACTAGTAGCCCTATAGGACTAGAAGGCCGTTAAGGGCCGTACTACTATCTAGCTATAGAGGCACGTCTACTCTACCTTACGCGAGGCCCCCGGCGTATATACGCGCGATTAGCTCCGCCCTCTACTTAGGCCTAACCTTATACTATACGGAGAGGTATCGGTCGATATTCTCCTTAGTATAGTAGTCTTTATACTAGCTATAGAGCGCCACTTTAGCCCTATATACCTAGACGAGGTTAAGGAAAGAGAAGTCCTCTATCGCTTAGCTCGTGGTTAAGGTAAGGCGTCTTTATATAGTTATAGTTACCTTATATAGTTATCGTTACCTCTAGGCGTAGTTACTAGGCTGCTAGCGCTCGTAGGGCTTAACCTATACTAAGGGGGGAATTAGATCCTATACTACTAGAAGTCACGTGATCTTCCTACGTATATAAGCTTATAGGTCTCTTAATTTAGGACGGATCTTAACGATTTTAATAGCGTTTAAACGTGTATAGCTAGCCCTATTAAACGTAAGACTTACGTATAGTTTATAGGCGTGCGTGCGTGCGTGCGTACGCGGCTATAGGCTATAGGCCTATAGGCTATAATTAGGTTACTATCTAAGGCCTTAACGCGCTATAAGATACCCGTACGTAGTTATATAACTATATATACGCACGTAAGCTTATAGCTCGCTTAGTTTTGGTCGGATTTTAATAATTTTAATAGCGTTTAAATACGCACGGCTAGCTCTATTAAACGTAAGACTTACGTATAGTTTATAGGCGTACGTGCGTGCGTACGCGGCCGTGGAGGTCTATTCTATATTATACGGCGAATCTAATTCTATATTACTAGGTGAATATCCGAGCGCCCTTATCGATAACCCGTAAAATATTCTATATTATATAGTAATATAGCGGAATCTATCCTTAGTTACACCCCTAAAGTTACACCTACTTTACGCACGTATACACGTACGTACGCACGCACGTACGCACGTACGCACGCACGCCTTAAGTATAGTCACGTGATCTTCCTATGCCTATAAGCTTATAGGTCTCTTAATTTTGGACGGATTTTAATGATTTTAATAGCGTTTAAACGCGCATAGCTAGCTCTATTAAATGTAAGACTTACGTATAGTTTATAGGCTATAATAGTAGAGCTATATATGCGTGCGTGCGCGGCTATAGCTATAGGCTATAGTTACCCGTAGTAGAGTTACTATCTAAGGCCTTAACGCGCTATAAGGCACCCGTATATAGCTACGTAACTATATATACGTACGCTAGCTTATAGCTCGCTTAGTTTTAGCCGGATCTTAACGATTTTAACGGCGTTTAAACGCGCGCGGCTAGCTCTATCGAATACGAGACTCGCGTACGGTTTATAGACGTGCGTGTATACGTACGCGGCCGTAGAGGTCTATTCTATATTACTAGGTAAATCCGATTCTATATTACTAGGTAAATATCCGAGCGCCCTTATCGATAACCCGTAAAAGATTCTATATTACTTAGTAATATAGCGGAATCTATCCTTAGGAATATAAGATAGTATATATTCTATAGTAGCTAGTAGTAGGTATCCTGATACGTCTATCGAAGGATACCTATCTGCGCTTGTCTTTTAATTATCATGTCACATGCCTGGAAAGGCCGCTGGGATGGCGCTCCCGATACAAGCGTAGACTTGAATAACGTTTTAGATGAAGATTCTACGTTTCCGCCAGCGCCTGCAACAGAAGACTGAACGAGATTATTTCACCACAAGAAGATTCACGGCCTCATCAAGCATCCTCATGACAGTTTTCTGCAGCCGTTTGGGTGCTTGACTGGTGTTCTCGACCAAATCGGATGAATCTGGGACGGAAAGTCCCAGGCTGAGGATCAACAAACGTTCGATATTCTGGGTGTATCGAACTCATGTCGTTCCTTGGACCGCCAAATTTAGTTAACAAGCAAGCCCTCATGAATCAATTACCTTCAGAATGATGGAAGTCGTTATGAATCGTTAGACCAGTTGGCGTTTTCGAGGGATTGCGGGGACCCCACACTACGCTAATGATTCATCGCGATTCAATGTCTAGGGGCTCTCGTTAGGGGCAGAGGAAGGAGTCCAGAGACTATGCATATCGGGAAACCTCTTCCAGAAGCTCACCTTGTAAAGCCGGCGGAGGTTTATATTGAGATGAGGTTGATAGCCTTCCCCAGCCCAGTAGATCAGCGGATAACGGCAACCTTAGACCATTATCTTCTCCATGTTGTGGAGTCCCCGGGTTTTGATGAGGCGGAAAAGATAGACAGGACCGCTAGCTTGTTGCCAGATGAAGTATATATAGATTCTCTTCAATCCCCAGTCACGTCGATCTTGACAATATTTGACTCATCGTCAAAAAAAAATCGTTCATTCTTCGAGATCCGTTCAGTCACCAATCTTGATCATGGGCGCAATCTTACAACATGGTCCTGGCGACATGGAGGGCACCGAAAAGCATCAGACTGAGTTCGTTGATACCATGGTTCCGGCCAGTCCGCCACCAGGCGAAGAAGAGGCCGTCGAGCACATGAGCTGGCACACCTATCTCGGTCTCTTTGTAAGAAATACTCTGCCACGGATAAACTCATGACGATGTGTACTGACGTGTTGGAATCGGTATAGTCCCTTCTGATTTCCTTCAATGGATACCTTTTCACTCAGATTATGCCTTCGGCAGTCCTCGCCTTCATCAATGCAGATCTCGGTCCTGATACAAACTACGTCTGGATATCAGTCTCGTGGAACCTCGTCGCCGCCGTTGTTGTGACTGTCAGTGGAAGACTCGCGGACATCTTCGGACGGCGTTGGTTCTTGATCGCAGGAGCTTTCATCTCGACTGTCGGAGCCATTGTCGGTGCAACTTCGCAGTCTATCAACCAATCGGTTGCAAGCGGCGTCTTGTTTGGTCTTGGTGGTGGTATGCAAGAAATGGTCTTCTCCTGCATCCAAGAGTTGGTCCCAAATAACAAGCGCTTTTTGACCATTGGTATCTTCGAGTTCGGCAACCTCCCGGCAATGTTCTCGGCTTTGATCTCGTACTCGTTCATTGCTCATACTGGCACTGGATGGCGAGCGTGCTACTATTTCTGCATCGCCATCGAAGGCGCTGCGACAGTCACGATGTTCTTCTTCTATTACCCACCCTCGTTCACAACGAAGCATCTTCTGGACCATAAGACTAGGCTCCAGCTGGTCATGGAGACCGACTTTGTTGGATTGTTCACGTTCAGTGCGGCTTGTGCACTACTGCTCGTCGGTATCAACTGGGGTGGTGTCCTCCATCCGTGGAAGAGTACCTATGTGATTGCGCCAATCGCCATATCAGGAGTTCTTTTCATCTTCCTAGGATTGTGGGAGGCGTACGCGCCATTGGCATACCCATTGTTCCCAGCGCGGCTATTTCGCCGGTTCCGGGAGTAAGTATAGAACTTGAGTAAAGATGTTGATTGAGTAACAGCGCTAACAGACATCAGTTTCACTGCTATCCTGGTCGTCGTCTTCGTTGCCGGCATGCTCTACTACTCCAACCTGATCATCTGGCCCCGCCTCACTTCACTGATTTGGATCCGCGCAGACGAAACCATGAAGCGCGGCCTCTACGCGAACATCTCGAATTTCTCAACACCCCTTGCAGCGCTATACGGCATGCTGATCATGCCCTGGGTCAACCACGAGAGATGGCAAGTCACAGCATTGGCTACTCTGCAGACTGCGTTCACCGGAGCTCTGGCCAGCGTTGGACTACACACACAAGGGATGACAATCTTCTTCCTCCTTGTTGCTGGGACTTGTGCTACTGCTACCAACATCATGGTATTTGGCACGGTGTCGCTGCTATTGGACGACCAGGAGGACATTGGCGTCTCCATCGGTCTTGTCAGCACTTCTCGGCTCATCGGCGGTGCTGTCGCAGGCGCAATTTACACATCCATATACACCAATCGATACGCGTCCGAGATCCCCGCGATTCTGCGAGACCAAGCTTCGCAAGCAGGATTTTCTGGGTCCCTTGAAGCCCTTCTCGCTGCCTCGAAAGCAAATACGGCTACAGCATACAATGCTGTAGCCGGCATGACGCCACAGGTTCTGGCTGCATCACAGTTGGCTGTAAAAGAGGCCTACATCCAAGCTTTCAAGCTCGTGTTCTTGGTAGCTATTGCTTTCGGAGTCGTGGCCATTGCGTCTGCACTGATGACGAGGAGTGTTCCCATGGAGAACAAGCATTCGAAGCGAGCAGTGATTATGGAAAATGAGCATGACAAGGATCGAACCGGAGGGGCTGAAGGCAAAACATAGCGGTTGTGTTTGTGTCTAGATGTGGGCGGAGATAGGAGAATTTGTAGAAAATCGTAAGCACGCAGTCTTGCACAATGAATCGTCCTTCTAGCCAATGAACTAGGAGATATGGAGGACGCAGGAGCGGAGACCTTGATCGCATTGGTACCCGAGTCTGGAAAACGGCTGATTGTACCGCGACTTGCTTTCACGTCAAATCAAAAAGCAAAAGGACCAATCGCCGACTTGCCGTCTGATTCCCAAGGCTTCTGAATGTATGGGAGTCCATCCATCTCCAAATTATTCGTCTAAACACGTTCACACGGTCGGGGGGTGTTATATATAACTCCGATCCCTGAGTTGTTACCGAAAGCAATCTGATAGCGAGAAGTGCGGCGCGGGAAAATTCGCAGAACAGGGACACTCAACTGAAGTCTCTCGTGAGACCAGTTATGCGGTCTCGCTCTTAAAATGTTCATGATGTCAGAGCGAAGTATTAAGGAATTAAGAGCTTGGGATGTAAAGGACGTCATAAGCTTCAAGTATCCGGACATATAAATCTAGCAAGTCGAGCAAAGCGATGGACGCTGCGAGGAAGACTTCGTAACGCCCCTTTAACAAAGTCTAGCAGAGAATATCGACCCACAGGCCTATTCCTCTCCCTTTCTCTCGTTCGTTGACGCCTTTTTCTAGAGACAATTCACACGTTGACCAAAAACCCCTTCATATCCGGCCCCTCTCCAAAAATTGGTTTGGAATGTCCACATACTTCGACCTGATGTACTCACACAGGTTCTTGCCTAGCGAGTCGTATCCACTCGTCGAATTAAATCCACGATCCAGATGATCGTTCAACAAAAAGTGCACACCGTTGATATTCGGCATCTCAAAGCGATCAATCTTTTTCCCCTTGTCGTCCTTCCCAAGCAACTTCCTGATCTTCTCAACGCTTAGTAGCGACCGTAACCAGTCGTACTCATCGGCGTGTCGCACCCAGAGACCCAGGTTGCAATTACTGGATTTGTCTCCTGAGCGGCCCATGACAATGTAGCCGAGTGGCGCGCGGCTCGTCGGACCAAACGAGGAGAGGTCCACCGGGTTACGGGTATTGTATGATGGCTGCTGGCGGTCATACTCTTGCGTTAATTTGGGACCTTCAACCGCAACTTCCGTACCATCCGGCAGATGGGCGACCTCCTTAACGTATGATTGCGGCATCAAGCTGACGTGATACTCAAAAAATGGCCGGCCAATTGCCTGACGCATATCCGGTGCCATCGTTGAGCCTGGGTATCCCTGAAGCAGATTTTCGATGCAAAACCGTGCAAAGGAGCCACGGTCCGAATCGAGGAAGTTGTCTCCGGAGAGGATCGCTGGGTCCTGGGTTTGGGCGAAGATGCGCATGTCGACTGTGGCTTCATCCTGGGATTGAGGATCTTGCGGGACGCTGCCGCAGATTTGGAATTTGAGACAAGAGAACTTCTTCACATGTTCTCCCATCAGGCGGAGGGTCTGGCGCTCGACCATTCTGGCCTTCTCTTCGATGTCGAGGCCCGTGAGGAAGAAGTGGAACTCAGCTTGGTAGCCGCCTTTTGCGGTGATGCCCACTGTATGGCTTGTCAATAGCATGATCAATGAGAGGAACGGAAAATACTGACCCTTGGTGGTGGGTGGTGGAGGAAGACCCTTGATACCCGATACCCTAACAGCGTTCTCTTCAACCTGTTCCAGTTTGATGTTGGAGATATCAGCGGTGACATCAGAGTTGTAGTAGAGAGGTCCCTGGATCTCATACAGTAACTGACTAGTAATGGTCCAGGTGTTGACAAGGCCGTCTTTGCCCTTCTCCATGGTGATGACTGCCTCACCGTTGTGCTCGATAGACGCAATTGGATAGCCCATATCAGTGTCGTTGACACCTAAACTCTTGAAGCCAGAGTAGTATCCACCCGTCGCGTACGTGCTGCACTCGATGATGTGACCGATCATCAACGCATGAGCGAGCTCAGAGATGTTATCTCTTGTCCAGCCATGCCACCACATGGCTGCTCCTGTTGTGACTGAGGCATCGGCGACACGACCGCAAACCACGATATCGGCGCCACCAGCGAAGCAGGCGGCGATACCAGCGCCTCCAAGATAGCATTGGGCGCAGAGGGGATCAAAACCCCAATCTTTGATGCTCTTGTTTGTGGGAAGGTTGGCGAAGGACTCCCCTGCATCAGCTCTTAGTGATCGGTCGTACAAAGTAGCGTTGGTTTGGCGGCACACCTTTCCTCAGAAGCTCGAACATAGCACCAGTAACATCATCACCATCCACGTAGCCCACCTTCAGATTTACATCATGCTTCTTGATAAGCCCTTCTACCGCTATCGCCATGCCCTTCACATCACTCGCTCCCGCGTTAACGCAAACCTTGGTGCCCTTCTTCGCGAGCCAAGGAATGGCGGGATCGAGCTCCTCTAGGAAATAAGGTTCGTATGCAGTGCCGACTGCGGACAATGTCTTGCCCTTCTTCATCGCTTCGAGCTTGTCGTTGCCGCGGAGCGTCATGTTACATTCACTCATCCAATCACCAGTGATGACATCGACGTCTTCGTTCTTGGCCATGTCGTGGATGGCGCGTTTGCGGTCGTAGACACCTGGGAGTTCCTGTTAGTATAACAAGAAATAACATCCGTGTCAGTGCACTTACCTCCTGAGCATCCTGCAATGCGAATGGGTCTCTTGTGGTGGCCATTCGCGCCATCCGTGCCATTGGTCTCGAGAGATACTGGAGCCATGATCAAGTAAGACAGTATAAGAGTGCAATCAGGTATTGATGTAACACGAAAGATGAAATAGGATATGCGGTTCGTACAGAGTTGAGTGTATTATATTTACCTTCGAGACTTGCTTACACCAACCCTGTGGCAAGATTCAGACGTTCAACAATGGTCTCATGGTAACATGCCTAATCATTAGCTCCGCCACGGGTCACCACTGCTCTGCAATTTCACGGACTGCCGTACTCGGTTCTGTATAGCCTGCTCGAGCTTCATTCGAGCAATGTCGGCTGGGCGCGGCGAAAGTGCGGGGCGGTCGCGCTAATGAGTCATCTCACCGAGGGTTAAGCTAATGATTCAGCATCTTCTATAATTTCCGAATGTAACACTAGACGATGTGCTCCACGACGAAGTAGGAGAGACACGTGAGATTGCACAAAGATGTGGTGCTGTAAGAATAGGGGATTTGCACTCCTCCACTTGCGCGAGAAAGTGGACAGAGGACCTATACTTCCCATTACCACCGTTCGTTGACGGCATTGTCAAAGATGGCTTCTATACTGATCGTAGGACATATCACGACAGCGAGTCCTGACGCTCGGGAGAAGGTATACATGTCTATCGCCCTGCACGCCTCTATCCGCACAATCCTAATATACCGCCACCTAGGTGATTTCCTCCCTCTCAGACATAATGCAGAATGCCCATGCGAACGAACCCGGCGTGACGAAATACCTTATCACCATTCCCCAAACCGATGCCAATGATTCAACATCGGTCTACATGATCGAAGCTTACGCCTCTCAATCCGCCTTGGACTCTCATATTGCCACTCCGCAAGTCCAAGCTCTCCTTACCCTCTTCAAAACGGAACCCTCCCTCCTCGCCGAACCCCCAAAAGTTTACCCCCTCAAGCCCTTCACATCCTTCACGCGCCCCGAGATCGATGCACATAGTGATCCATACATCGTCTTCGGGATCCTGACGTACAAGGCCGGCAGTACGGGAAAAGCTGCGGAAGGGTGGAAGAGGGTGTGCGTAGCGACAGAGGCAAACGAGAAAGGCACGTTAAGTTACAATGTCGCGGAGAATACCGAGGAAGAGAGGGTGCTGAGCACACTGGAGATTTATGAGAGTAAGGAGTATCTCTGGAAGGTGCATGCGAAGAGTGAGGCCGTGAGTACGAATAAGAAAATGAATATCGGAATCAGGGAGGGATTGGATTTGGCGTTTTTAAGGAAGGTAGAGGGATATTTGTTCAAGTGAATACTATGATAAAGAATTGTGGTGTAGCATGAGGGCTGACATAGAAACATGCTTGCAGAGTCGTGTCGTCGTTTGGGCGACTGGTTCGAAGTCAAGGACTTATATATAGACGTTCGCTTTCGATAGTACGATTCAGAAACAGTTAAACTTTATACATTGCTAACATTCTTGTCGAGAAAAGAACCATCTAAACTGAACCCGATTACGCACTCACCGGTACTACATCCCATTCGTTGTCCTTCTATCGGTGCACGGCAGTCAACTTACACCTTAAAGGCGGCTTGTTCCACGTGTTGAACGCCTTGACGTGCTTCAGATTGTCCTGCGGGTCCCAGACATCAAACGCGCCAGGCTCGTCCAGATCCGCTCTCTTAATATCAAAATGCCACAAGAAATTGCCGAGGATCAGTCGCAGCTCCATGTAACTCAGATGCCTCCCGATGCATCCTCTCGGCCCCAAGCTGAATGGTTGACTGGCATCTTTCCTATCCCCAGCGAAATCTTTCATGGACTCTTCGATCCAGCGCTCTGGAAGAAACAGTTCAGGTTGGGTGAAATTCAGCGCCGAATGTGTAGCCGCCCACGAGTAGACAGAGACAGTGGTGCCTCCTGCGATCCACTCTCCAGCAATCGTGTCGCCACCTTCAGGCACAGTGCGGGTAAGGCCGGTGGGAATGGAGGGGAAGATACGCATCCCTTCTTCCAAGCAAGCATTCATGTACTGTAGGCCTTGGAGCTTGGTGAACGTCATGTCTGCTGCTGTTGGGAAATTGCACCGGATCTCGTCGCAAAGTTTCTTGTAAGCGTGTGGGGTGCGCATCAGCCACATCGTCAACCCGGCGAGGAGGGAAGCAGTGGTCTCACTACCAGCGACAATGAATAGGGCGCTGTTGAGGATGATTTCGTCCTGGCGCACGGCGCCTTTCTCATTCTGACGGAGGATGTAATAGAGGAAATCCCTATGGTCGCGGCGGAGACCCTCATCGAGACGCTTCATGACTTTCTCGCGGCTAAGCTCGAGGTGCTTGTATCGTTTCGCTTTGAGTGATGCGGGAATGAGGATCATGAGTCTCTTCTGGAGCCAAGACCCTGCTTTGAAGACGCGGCGGGTTGATTGTTCGAAGGCCCCGGCTTTTATGGTTTCCGTGATGAGGCCCACCCATTCTGCCTCCTTGCCTGTGCAGACATCAGTCCTCCCATTTCGCTCGAAGGGCACTGAATTTGAACGTACCATCACGCAAACAGCCGAAAGGCTCGCCAAAGGCCAAGTCCCCAATGATGTCGAAGGTAGTAAAATTGAACCAATCGCACATGTTAACTTCTCGTCCAGTTGCAGCAAACGGCTTCAATCTCTCCACGAACAGATCAACATAGCCCCTAATCTCGTGTTCCTGCTCCAGTAACGCTTTCTGCGAGAAGGCATGACTGAGTGCTCTTCTTTGTCGTGCGTGTTCATCGTCTCCAGCCATGGTCAGAGTGGTAGATCCTGGGATGTCCTGCACCGAACCAACATGAATAGGATCCTTGTGGAATTGAGGGTGGCCCTGACGATGTCCATAGATGTCTCTCCAAGCTTGAGGATCAATAAAGGAGAGTTCAGTCGGCATCAGACGGACAACAGGACCGTACTTGTCATGAAGCTTCTTGACTTCGAATGGCCAACGCCCACGATGGAGACCATATACTGGTAGGAAAGGAGTGATTTTGCAGAGGAGTGGACCAGGGAACTTCGCGAGAGGGCTGAACCAGATATTGAAGATGCAACGCCATATAGCGTAGATGAAGCCCTGCAATCGCGATCAACCACGGATGGAATAGCAGAATTGGGGTTGCACTCACAAGAGCGAACGAGGCGAGCATGCTATAGCCAGCTGTCTGGAACATTGTGGCGAGGTTTAGAGTCGCCATTGTAAGTGTAGACTTGGACTGTAGTGATTCTCTGGTAGTTGAGTGTTCTCTCTTCGATCAGGTGGAACATATAAGCTTCGTCTGGCTGTATTGTTGGTTTTGATGTCCTGGGCCTCGAGGTCTGCTAAGACTTAAGATCGTAAATTTATGAAAGCTACATGACGCGGATAAAGTTTCGCGTGACTGCGTCCCTGAGGAACAATGCAGGCACTGGAGGGCGTTGGTCGTACGTATTAAAAAGCGTACTGCATCGAATCAAAATCATCTCAAAGCCCTTCAAGGTGGTTTACGAGAGACGAGTACTTGCAGCAAGCGTTAATGCGATGAATCATTAAAGGCAGTCCAATTTGCCCCGCTTTTCTCCAGAATATCCCACCCTCAGTCCCACCACTCAAGAACCCGCTAGTCTTACTCCAGATCTTGTATAGGCGCAGCTTCAAGACGTCTGAAGATCTCGCAAATGGGCATACGACGATGGAGACGTGCCGAGGGTTTACGGGCCATACAATGCTCGTCCAATCGAGTGCGGAGATGAGCGTCTCCGCCTTTGTGGTTTCGGAGAATGAGTTGCTCGATTACAATCAGATGTTTGAAAGTGCGTGAACAAAGCATAGCGTGCGATCATCCCCGCAACCAGAACATATCACAATTCTACTCAAGCTGACCTTATTTGCACACATCGTCACGCGTCTCCAGAATATCGGCTTCTGATCCCAATGACAGAGTGTCGACATGCTTCGACCATGTTGATGCAGAGAAGCAGCAACGATCTCACCTCGACCATGTCGCAACGCATGTCACGAGTTTCGCTGCCGACGAAGATGAGCTGCCTACAGGCTACTTCAGGAGCAGTTTCTTCCTGGGCTCCATGACGGGCATTGGTTTGGGTTTGATGGCAGGAGTTGCTGGCTTTGGATACGCCGCCTCCATCTTGTCTCTGATCAATGCTGATATTGGACCTGTATGTTCTTTTCTCCTGTCACTATCGAGGTTTGAAACAATTCACATTGTGTACTCAAATACATCAGGATCCGAACGTCTTATGGGTAGCTCTCTCCTACACGCTCACTGTAGCTGTCAGCCTCACCATCATTGGTCGTCTCTCTGACATCTTCGGTCGTCGCTGGATCTTTATTGGCGGCGCAGTGCTCGGTGTTGTTGGCAGCATTGTCTGTGCGACGGCGCAATCCATCAATGCTCTCATCGGCGGCACAGCCATCATCGGCATGGCGGCAAGCTACCCAGCTAGCCTATTACTATGTTATGGGTGAGCTGGTACCCATGAAGCACCGGCTGGCTGGTAATCCTGTGTGTTATTGTTTTACAATTCCCGGCTCTGGTGTTGCACCGTTGGTCGCCAATGCATTTATCCAGTATCATCCCGGCATGGGTTGGAGGGGATGTTACTACATTCTCATTGCTGTCAACACGCTTGCTCTAATCTGCTGGGCGCTGTTCTATCATCCTCCCACTTTCCACATGAAGCACGGAGATGATAAGATGATAAAACACGTCAAGAACTTTGACTACGTTAGGACCGTTTTGTACACCAGCGGCCTGGTTCGTCTATCCCCATCATGTTTGATTTCTTTGCTAACTTACCGGGCAGCTGATCCTACTCATGGGTCTTAACTGGGGTGGCTCTGTCTGGCCTTGGGCTTCTGCGCACGTCATTGCGACGATCGTAGTTGGCTTCCTAGCACTTGTAGCGTTCGTCCTCTACGAGTCGTTCACGAATCTTAAGGAACCACTTGTGCCTATGCATCTCTTCCAAAACCGGGCATGGAATGCAGCGACTATCGTGTCTGGACTTGGCGCAAGCATCTACTACGCCTTTGCTCTCGTGTGGCCTCAGATGGTGATCGTCCTGTACTCTGACGCCTCGAGTCCTATGTATGGTCCATGGCTCTCGAGCTTAGTCGGTCTCTTCATCATTCTAGGAGAAATTGTTGGAGGGTTTTCCGCCCAGTCGATTGGCAAGCTCAGGTACCAATGCATCGCAACGCTAGCACTTGGGGGGATCTTCTTCGCATGTGAGTCCACGAATTCAACACCTGTGGTTTGCTTGAGAGCTGCTACTGACCAACGTGTAGGCGTAGCGACATGCACCCCAGACACCAAGGTTCGCGCGGCCGTCTTCGTCTCCCTCGGCGTCTTCTCCGTGGGTTGGGTCGAAAGCATCGCCATCACCATGGTCACCCTGACTGCCAAAGACCAGCAAGAACTAGGCAGCGCAAGTGGTGTCGCGGGTTCTATCCGTTTCTTGAACTCCAGTATCGCAGCGAGTGTCTACTCAGTCATCCTAAGCAATCGACTTGCCCAGACCATCGCCACTGAGGTTCCTCCAGCGCTGATTAACGCCGGTCTGCCGGCCTTTAGCGTAGAAAGCTTCATTACAGGGCTTTCGATTGGACCCACTGCGCTTAAAGCCGTGCAAGGCATCACGCCCAACATCCTCGCGATCGGAACGAGGGCGTACCAGGACGCAAATTCCAGCGCATACAGGACTGTTTTTCTATCCACTATTGCATTCACAGGTGTTGCAATCATTGCCAGCTTGTTCCTGCCAGATGTTGATCATTTGCTGACTGGAAAGGTCGCGACAACATTACATGAGGGGAAAGATGAGAAGAAGATTGTAGGAACTTAGGAAGTGGATACCTTGTGGTAGATGATAGGGGACAACGAACTAGATCAATTGGAATTCTTTATTCGCTCTTCATCTCAATCACGATCCCACGTAACTTGAACATCTGCCTTCGAGCGGGAGACTGCCCTACGGGACTCAACGTTTACACTCCAGGCCATTACCGGCTCACTGTGATACGCAATCGGAAGCACCGCTGCAATCGCGGCCTTCACTGCCGGAAACGTCTGCCACGTTAACGAACGTATCCGCGAGGATGGCTTCCACGACTGCTGGAGCTTGAGGTCCGCGGGCAGACCAGCGTCTGATGGTTACGGATCCCCCGGCTGCGGGAATAGTGGCAGCGGAGATCGATGAAGTATTGAAATCGACGTTGACGGCAGCGGAGTCGCCTGATGAACAGCTGGATGCGACTACGGAGGTAACGATTCATATAAAATCCAATTCGTTCGGGCCGAAGTCAAGTCATCCCTTGATGATTGGTTCCGCTGTTGACCATCCGCTTGGTCCCTGCATGGTGCAATGAATCATTAGTCCATTGGCTGCCACGTGTCGATGTCTGGGGTCCCCAATCACGCTAATGATTCATTGCGATTTAATCTTTGGGCATGCCTGTCAGCGGCAGAGGCAACGACCCCAAGATCACGAATACGGGGAAAGCTCTCCCAGAAGCTCACCATGGGCTCCAGCAATGCCACAACTCTCACTCAGCCACAGAAGTCCACCCTGGTATGGCCAATATCGGGAACCTTATCGCAACAACATTCACAAGAACCACCGCGGCCATTATAATCGCCGTCGTCGCTACCAAGCAAATGGATGTAATAACGGAATTCAACTAGTACGCGGCATATCGGCAGCTCAGCGACGAGCTGCCTGACTGAGTTTCCAGGCGATTACTTCTCTACATCAAGACCATGCTTCAGTTCGAGAAACCGCCTTAAGCTGCGCTGAAAAGGGGCCCGAGGGGAATCATGATTGAGAATCTGGAGGCGAATAAGTCGACATTGCTCTTGGAGAGATGGTACAGAAAGAGAAGACTGCTGGTTGCAGTTGGGAGGCTGGGAGGGCGGATTGAGTATACAAAAGTCCAAGTCAGTCTTGTAAAAGTGGAGCTGCAGATCATCAGGCATGGAGAGGTAATTGAGGCAATCGTCGCTACGTTGTGGCACGATGGCAATTGAGGGAATTACCGACTAGTTGAGTGACACTCAAGGGCGTTCTTGTCGAAACGAATGAGAAGAGACTATCGCTTAGAGTAATCACGATGAAACCGATAGTCTTACACGCGAAAACAAGACGCTGGGAGGCAGAATCTGGGAGGTCGAAGAAGTGTCCACAATTACTACTGGCAGGCGCTATCGAAGCAGCTCTTGGCTCAAAGGAATGGACTTTATGCAGCAGGAGACCTGTAACAAAGTTGTAGTAAAAAACAGAGAATAACCTCGATGATAATGGAACCGAGACATGCCAGCGTTATTGTATGACTTCAGCAACGACCGCTCAGGCGATTCGGCGATGATGCTACCACCACAACTATAATTTGCGCGTCCAGAAGGACTCAAAGGCATAAGGTGGGTTTCGTAGGAAATCTTAATCCGGATCTCCGCTTTTCGGCTTCAAGTACCCGGTGATGGCGAAGTATATGCACGAACTATGGTCTCTGTCGGGACCATCGCATCTGTTGGCGTCAGTATGTCCAAGCAACAATTCAAAGGCAAAGTGATTGCGCTGACAGGCGCGGCTTCTGGAATCGCCCTCACCACCGCGCACATACTCGCAAGCCGCGGTGCAACTCTGTCTCTCGGCGACATTCAGGAGGGCCCTCTCAACGAAGCCGCCAGCGCCATCCGCTTGAAACACGGCGTCGATGTTTCCACTTGTGTCCTGGATGTACGGAAGACGGAGCGGGTCGATGCCTGGATCGCGCAGACTCTTGAAAAATATGGAAAACTTGACGGAGCGGCGAACCTAGCTGGGGTCCTGCCACGATCGCTTGTGACGAAAGGGCTTGTCGAGCAGGACGACTCAGAGTGGGACTTTGTGATTGGAGTCAACCTGACGGGATTGATGCACTGTCTGAGGGCACAGATGCGCGTGATATCGGATAACGGATCCATCGTCAATGCGGCAAGTATAGCGGGCGTGCAGGGACGGCCGCGGTTGGCGAGCTACTCGGCAAGTAAACACGGCGTTATTGGTTTAACGAGATCTGCAGCGAAGGAGATTGGTATCCGAGGCGTGAGGGTGAATGCTGTGTGTCCGTAGGTCTTCATTCTTCTAGAACTCGAGATGAAAGTATTGGCTAATCAAGTTGACGTCTATATGCACAGTGGCACGGTCGATACCCCTATGACTAGGAATGCTATCGAACAGTCTCAAGACGCAGGAATTGCAGGGAACAGGAATTCGGAGGCCATGTCTGTGGCATTGCATCGAAGCGGGCAGCCCGAGGAGGTAGCAACCCTGGTCGTGTTTTTGCTCAGCGAAGAAGCATCATTCATTACTGGCGCGGCTTATAGCGTCGACGGTGGGTGGAATTGTTGATGCAGGGAATTGGTGGATTCATGGAACAGATAGACTTTGGTCGATAATCTGGCCCATTTCAGGGAAGCGATTTCGAAACATTTCGCTAACAGACCAGTTCTTCAGTTGCCGAATATGTTCTTCGTAAATGGGATTGATCGTGACTTTGCCCTGGGCTGGGGTGGATATGCTCGGGTGGTTCATAACAACAAGCTTAGGGTCGTAGTTCCACAAGATCGAGAATTGGGTCGAATAAGCGGCCGCGAAGTCGTCCAAAGAGATCTCTTGATGCTCAACAAGGTAGGTCCGTATATCTGGCCAAGGAATGCGATCCATCCAGCAAGGATGAGGGATGCGTAATTGCGCAGGCACTGGCCGTAGCCATTCCGGGAGTTGCAGGTATGCTTGCTCTGATCTCAATAGCAGCCACTGCATTTGATCAGTGGGAGGTTTATAAGACATGAGTTACACGTTACCTTCATCAGCGTTGCCATCACATAATGCACTGCGACCTGCTTCGGCAGAGTCTCAATCTCCTTATATGACCTTACGAGATCCCCAACTACCGTAGCCGTAGTATTGGCATTCTCATGTGGCTGGCTGACGAAGAGTTGACCAACATCCAACTCATACGTGGCAGCTTCAAGAATGGCTTGGGGGCCGGATTCGAGTTTAGACTGAAGAAAGCTTTGTAGGATCTGATCCGACATACAATTTGGCGGGAGATTCAGAGGCACATTTTCCCATGGAGGAGCAACTGGGGTGGCTAGTGGAGACACGGTCGCTCCCTCGCTGTCGGGCTCAAGACCAGCTCGTCCCCCTCGCCCGAGAAGGCGAAGTTGTAGTGCAGCCGTATGTAAGCGGAGGCTGTCGTTCTCCTCTGAAAGGATTTGAAGTCTGGAGTTCAGGATGGTCTTGTTACGAACTTCCATCTGAAGGGCCTTCGTGAGTTGATGGACCTGTTCCGTCAGGTTTTGGATAGTCCACTTGGTGCGCTCCCTCATGGATTGCTGCGATTTGCGATCCCGTGCTCTTTTCTTCTGAAGCTCATCGTGTGGATCACGCTGGATTGGAGGTCTTCCATCGTCGGATGATGTGGAAGTCATGCTGCTAAGTCACTCTGTATTTACAACCATAGCCGTAAGCATGACGATACTCACGTTGGTGGTGAATATGTTAGAATGAAGGTTGGAAGCGCCAAGATGCGGGGACTATGTTCCCTATAACGTTATCAGGACCATTTGCCGGTTAGCTAACTGCACGTGATTCATCACGTGACTAAGGATATACTTCCCCTAGCAACCTAAACGTATATTATTGTTTAGACGTTATCTTAATTATTATGTAACTAGTTACCTAGGCTAACTTAGTATAGCTAGTAGTATACCTCTTATTATAAGCCTAACTAATAATATACTATAAATAGCCTTAGGGTTTTAGTTTAGAGTTAATTCTTAGAAGAGAGGAGTATTAAGATAAAATTAGTATAAGAAAGAAGTTTAATTAATTACTTATAACTTACTAAGTAAGTTAAAAGAAAAAGCTTAGTAGATAAGTTAAATATAGAAGAACATAATTTTATAATCCTGTTATAACGCGGCCTTATAGTAGCTAATTATTATAAAGGAATAAAGATATTACGTGAAATTATATAATATAACTTACTTAGACTACTATAAGCTAAGTAAGTATAACTTATAAAGCTTACTATAAGTTAAGTAAGCTATAAAGCTACCTTTATATATAATAGTATAATAAGCTTTATATTCTTTTTTATTTAACTTACTTACTAGACTCTTAACTTATTTTAGTAAAGTTACTAGTTTAATTAAATTACTCTTCTTAGAAAGATTACTTATATATTACTTATCTCCTAAGAATTAATCCTAGAACTCTTAGGGCTCTTACTAGTTAAAAGAGCTTGTAATAAAACTCTAACCTAGTATATATAATTTAAAGACAACTAGTTAGGGGAAGAATTAATATAGATTACTACTATTATAGAATGTTTGTTAACAATATATAAATTTATCAACTCTATTATAATAGACACTTAAATGTCCACTAGAAAGTATCTACTATGTTAACTATTCAATATTATTCCAAAAGGACCATATAACAACAAAGCTTAATAATTCTAATAGCTCAACTATGTCTATTAAAGTAGCCTTGAGCTACGCTTCCTTGAGTAGCTTAACCACTTATACCTTTCCTATTAGTTTAGATCATGTGCACTAGTTAAG
>JAWDJW010006361.1:0-18244 GCA_033119265.1 Coniosporium uncinatum
ACTAATGGCGTATTGGTATTGTGTAGCATCTACACGGCGAGTCTTCTGGTGTGTTCACAATAGATTGGTGCATAGCCGTGGTAGTATGGTAGCTTTTGACTATGACTGATTAGATTCCTTTTGCCACAGTCCAACACAGCACCAGTGACGAGCGCGATGTTATTCCTTTGATGCAACGGCTTCCACTGTTGGTTGGTCTTGGGGATCATGAGTCGGTCCCGAAGCGGAACTTTGATTGAATTACGCGCCAAGAGAACGTGATCGCGGAATCAGTTCGCGTCCAATCTCGAAGCCCGACGCGTCGACCTGCTCACCAATTAGACGATTCTCACTACCTCACCCCAAGATGTCTGACGAAGACGTCACCGCCGCTTACAACAATTCACATCGCGCCTTTCTTCAAGCCTTCCTCGCTCGCTCCGTGCTCACTTTTGAGGAAGCGAAGCCCATACTAGCTGCGGTCCTCACGGCTCACGGTAGGCTCGTCCTCTATCACCCTGTTGACCCTTACAAAGTACAGCACTCCTTCATTAAACCATCCATTAAACTGAAACCCTCTTGTCAGAGCAACGGCCCATCCAAACAGAAGATATAACGCACTCGGACTTTACAACCTACATCCACACCCTCAACGCCTCCATCTCCCCCCTCGACCTCGAGATCCGCCTCACGCACTCGCAGAACCCTCACGACGCCGCGACGCGCCGACCCATCTACGCCCTCGTCAACAGCACCAGCGACGCCCTGACCCAACTCGCCACCATCCACACCCTGGACGAAATCGCCTTCGTCAAGCGCGTGCTCGACGCCATGTTCGAGGCCAACAACACGCCCAGCAAGGAACTGCTCGCCGTGTCGAGCATGCAGGCGCTCAGACTCGCCAAGGCGCCGCGGAGTCGCGAGAGCGGCGTCGGGGTAAACGGTCTCACGCAAGCAGCCGCGAACGGGGAGACGCAAGGAGGCGGCGGCGGCGGCGGCGTGTTGGCGGGGCTGACGCAGCTACAGGCGGATGAACTGCTGGATGCCATGGTCGCGGAGGGCTGGTTCGAGTTGAGTCGCCCAGGGTACTACAGTCTTGCGCCGAGGGCGCTGGTGGAGTTGAGGGGGTGGTTGCAGGATACGTATAATGAAGGTCCCACGGCTGAGGATCCAGACGCGGAGGTCGTGGAGAGGGTGAGGTCCTGTGAGGCGTGTAGGGAGATTGTGACGGTGGGGCTGAGGTGTCAGACGGTGGAATGTGGGTTGAGGTTACACGATGGGTGTGTGGGACCGTTTTTTAGGACGGTGGGTGGCGAGAGGCGGTGTCCGAAATGTCAGGCGGATTGGACGGGGGATCGGTTTGTGGGGGAGAGGTGTTTGGGTGGGAGGGCGGTGCAGGGTCAGGGGCGGAGGAGTACGACGGGTGTTGGTAGGAGGAGTGGGACGGTGGTGGACGAAGAAGAAGAAGAAGAAGATGATGATGATGATGATGACGATGACGTTGACGAGTAAGAAGAGCTTGGGAGCACGTTTACGGTGAACATGTGGCATTCTGTGGCGTCCGGCTTCTCAGAGGCTATTTGATCGACATTGCTGCATACATTGGAGTTCGAATGGGATCGAGGTGACACGGGAGGCATATGTGGTCAAGATACCCCAGAGCTTAGCTGCTCTCACATTGGCTCATACTGCACAGATATGCCTCAAAGAGCATCGCCGTCCACGAAAACCCAACCGCGAACGTCTCTTTAATTTGGTAAAAGCCGAGAGCTTATCGTAAGGAGGCAGACTCTGTCGGCATTGGGCGCTCCATCTTCATGTTGCACTGGATATCGGCTTTCGGGAAAGGTGTACGACGGGCATCAGATGCTGCCTGCGCGCTCGCTCGAAGTATCTTGATCCACGGTCCATCGCAGTACGATTGCCGGAGCAGGCCAGTCATCGAGAACATCGAAGGACCTGTCGCCCAACCGTGGATCTGGCCACCGGCACAGTGCCATACCCTCTTCGCCTGGTACAGATACAGAGGCTTGTCGAAAGAATAAATTAAAGCAGACTGGACGACTATGATATACCGCATCAGACCTATCGGCCGCTCACGACGTACTCATGTCTTGCTTTTGGAGTCGGCCTGGCTTTGCCGTCCAGTGTGCATGATGGAGCAGGGGTGCGAACCGCAATATGTCGATGGATGAAGTTCCAGCTAGATGTGAGGAACGTATGCGTGGCGACTATTGTGAGGTTAGTACGCTTCATCTAGGCGAGCCATGGCTTGGATTATAGTCACTCAGTCTGGAACAGCAATACTTTCTAATGGCTCTTGGATCTTTTCGCACGATGCTTTTCCGCTTTGGCTCATTTGGTGGGCTTACTATGCACCACTATTTGCAAGGTCAGAACCCTGAACAAAGATGTCATTTAAGTATGTGTAACTCCAAGTAGTGGCCTTGATTGAGTCCACCAACCAGCATCCTCCCCAAAAATCCCAGGAGCTTGATCAGACCCACCGTGCTGGCCAAATTCTGAAAGCATGTGCAAGGTGCCATACTCAACAGGCCCAACCCCACAAATTGTGTCTGCTTCAGCAGCAGCTTCAGCAATAGCTACGAGGCAGGGCGTACTTCCGTAATATTGCATCACGCTCCTCCATCCACTCCCCGTCTTGCCCATCGTCGTCGTCATGTTCATCAGAATTCGAGTTGCTGCCGGTCTCAGCTACCGGACCCTGGCCCCCTTAATACTTCTCCAAGTGCAGCTCGCGCCGAAGCCCCATGAGTAGTCGGCCGTACATGTTGTGGCCTTGATAGCCTTGGGAACGCTGCACAACGCCCCAGAATGTATCGGAGGAGTCAGCGGCCTCTGCGACCAGGTAGGAGGAGCCTGTCTCGAGCAAAGTCTTGACGAGTTGCTGCGCGCTAGGGTGATCCATGCCGTACACATACTGAAGAACGCGTTTGCAGGTGATGGTCGCCTCTCCACCGTCCTCGGTCATAGGCTGTGTCCAGAGTGTCTTGAAGGCCAAGGGAAGCTTTTCTCTGTGTTTTTCTGCCTCCAATTTGCAAGCAACGCTGTATCCAGCATGATGGATTTGCCAGGCAATGGTGCGTAAGGTCTCGCGCTCAGAAATGTCGCTTGTAAATTCGCTAGCCCTCATGAAAGTAGCATACTGCATGCATTGTATGATGCTCTGGAACCGGTGGCCTTCCCAGAAGAATGCTGCAGTTGCGTATTGGGAAAGCGTGTGGCAGAATTCTGTGTCCTTGGGCTTGGTCGGACTTCTGATGAAGACGGGAGGCGGCGCGTCTTATTTAGCCTGCTCGGCGAATATGTGACTAGCCGGAGATGTGCTGTGTTCGAAGAGCCTTGGTGTCTCAGCCATCTTTCTTAGCTGTGAGCCTGTGACTGCTGGTAAATGATTAGAATTTGTCAATGCAGATGATCATGCGACATACTTCTGAAAGCCCGAGATTTATATGATTTTGATAATTCCGTGTTTTCGCAGCGGCTAGGGAGTGAGATCAATTGATGGGGCAGGAGTTGTAGTTTGACTGTGTTGGCATTAGATATCATGAAACCCTGCCAAGACCGTCTAGATACTCTCCCCTGTTGACAGTATCACACTCTGCCATTCATTGCCTTACACTCTCTCTGCTTGCATGCACGTGAAGTCTGAGCAACTAGTCTATAATATGCAACTTGCAGTTGCTTCCCGCTCGGTCCCGCACGAAGACAGCAATCAGATCATGGTCAAATCCCAGAGTAGGATCAACACCGCCATAGTACGCCATAGTGAGAGTGAGCTTTTCCAGCCGAGGCATTGTGTTTGTGCGGCAGAAGCTATGCAGTGAACTCAGCAGTTCTCCGTCTGCTTCCATGTGAAGTATGAGTTCTCGGAGGTTCTGTGCCTGGAGAAGTATGTCCGTGAAGTCCCCAGATAAAACATGAACGTTTTCGTAGATCGGTGTATCGGTAGTATCTTCTGTCAATTGCATTCCAAGTAGACGAAGTTGAGCTAGCGCCCGTCGAAGTTGCATCATGTCGAGGGTTCGAGCTATTGAGCAGGTGGTGTTATAGGAAAAAGGCAATTAGCATCGGAGCTCAACAAGCGACGGTACGTCAGGACCCTCTGCAATCATCTGGAAGAGGCCCATATAGAGCGTTTCGTAGCCTCGGAGTAGATCGCTAGCAGAGCCATTGTAGTCGTTGTAAGCGTTGAACTCGTCAACACCATCGATATCATGACCCCGTCCGATAACCAACGGACATCCTAGCGCTATCTCATCGGCATCCCACATCCGAATAGTCATCTTACTTAGCTTCGGAAGACGCTCGAGGCTTTGGCCGACGACACCTTGCATGACGCTGTGGTCCGTATTCACAATTTCGGAAGCAATCTCTCGATTTACGGCATGTTTGGGGCGGTAAGTCCAATGCGGGTCGTCTTTGAATGGCACAAAGATATGTTCGATTCCAAAAACAACCTCTTATATGTTCTGCGCAAATTTTGAACACGGGGAGAGCTGCTCGAGGGCCTGGGTGGAGGCTGTATTAGAGGGAATGATCTTGATGCTGTTCACATATTCGTTGATGACATCGAACGCCAAGGCACTCGCTCGTTGATTGACAGTGAGGACGCTCAGTAAGGTCCCAAAGTCATGTGTGTAATGGAAGGATTCTGAGCTCAAGCTCAGTCGGCAGTCCGAGAAAGGGAAGTCCAGAATTTGTGGTATTCGGAGGCATGGTGCTGGGAATTTGAGACAATATCTGGTTGTGTCTTGAATCCATATCATGGTAACCTTCGTAGCTGTTGCTGGACCTCTAGTAGTGGATCTCCTGTCTTTGATTATTAGTTGTAAACGATAGGATGACTAGGTACACAAAACGTCAGTAAGACCTAGAGCCTTCAGAAATCCTGCGCGAAGTAAGGACGTATCGTTTCGTTGCGTCAATTCAATAAGACCACAACTTCCTGAGTACGAATTCTGACATACCTACAGTATCATCCTATAATATCATCAGCAGGATGTCGTCGTCAGACAAATTAACCAGCCTTCCTACCGAACTGCTGCTCAAGTGCATCGAAGCCATTGCCGACGACCAGAAGCGCTCCCTGGCCAATCTCTGTCTCACAGCCAAGCTCTTGCGAAACGCTGCAGAACCATATCTCTATCGACGTCTGCACATGAAGATATGCCAGTGGAAGACCAAGCAGCTCTTTCGCACTGTCGTCCAACGACCCGCAGTAGGCGATTACATCAGGTACGCAGCTTTTGAGCGAGGTGACGACGACCAACCTCGCCACGGAGAGTGGTGCGAATGCACGGCGCAAATAGACTCCGTTGCCGAGTTAAGTAAGATGGCAATGCGTGGCGCTCTTACAAAGGCAGAATTCTTGGGGGACTACGACCGCTGGATTGAGTGGTTCCAGACTGAGTCTCTAGTTGCGCTCCAAGCTCTCTTCCTGTTGCATGTACCTCGCCTCGAAGAGGTAGAACTTGCCTTCCACGCACTCGACGATCTAAATACTGCTTATCTTTGGCTTCTGTTAGCCAATTTGATTATGATATCAGAACTTCTACACTCCTTTCCATGTCGTGGTGCTGGAGAAGCGTCCGCCTTTCTCGGAAAGCTTAAAGTGTTGTCGGTGCGAGAAGAGACGGATGATGATGATAATGTGATTCACACTGTGCGGAATTTCCTGACTCTCCCATCTTTGACGACGCTTTGCCTGCGTTACTTCAGCAAGTTCCAGCACCCGAGCGAGACATTGCCTTGGGATTTGTTACCAGCCAGCTCTAGCGTTAGGTCTATCAAGCTCCACCAATGCAACCTCGACACCCGTGGCATTGCAAACATCATGGAGTCCTGCAGGTCCTTGATCGATCTCGCAATTACATACCGCCCTGGTCCCGGCCTTGCTCCATTCGATAGCTTCGGGTTAGATGGCCTCAGGAGTGGGTTACTCACGCACATTGCAACGCTCGAGACAGTGCACTTGCGGTTTGATGATGGCATGCGACAATTGCTCGCTATACTCAATGCTACATTAACGTTCAAACTCTTCAGCAATTTGAAGTCGCTGAAAGTATCCTGAGGTGTGATGTCCAGCTATTCAAGCCACCGCAATGCAACCACTCCTGGTCTTGCCCCGGCGACTGAGCAGGAACTCCTGAAAGCAAGCCAAGCGGACCTATGCGACGTTATACCAGCTTGTCTCAAAGAGCTCGAGCTCTATTACTGTCGATCGGATGTAATATCCAGATTGTGGGCATTCCTGCCGTCAGTCCAGTCCCAGCATTATCTTCTCCACCACATCACTGTTCAAGGAATATATGAAGACATATCGGCCGAAGAGCCTGTGGTATCGAACTGGCCTGAAGTGACTGGGGGGGTTGCAACGCCGTGGGCGGATTTCGAGACGGTGGGCGTGCAGTTCAAGGCACAGCTATGTTGTGGAGATCATGAGCCTTTAGAATACATTGACGACAGCGAGACTGCTGAACAGGTTAGAAGTTTGGTGGGACGGTGGGCGTTATGGGGGAAAGGGGGCCTGGGTTGCTCGGGACACACTTGCTGTGGAGTGAAGTTGGCAGAGAATGTCCTTTGCTCTTGACGCAGTCACAATGCTGCAGCGCTTTGCATGCCGCTGTAAAAAATCTAGCTCCGAAACATCAACCCCGAGGATCTGTGAAGAAGATGATGTCTGTTGCCTGTGAATTATGAGTTCAAAATATCGGCTGATGTCCGCCCGCCCTGCCGTGCTCCCCGCTCTGCGGCATCGCCAGACTACTCTATCGTTGTCATTTGTATGAGATTGATATGTATTGATTGTATTGTCGATCGCCATATCAAATTCGGGGGTGTGGCTCAGTGGTAGAGCGTCCGCTTTGCATATCATGACGATTGCGGAAGGCCCAGGTAAGAATATGATTAGCGCCTAATTGAAAATGGCGCTAACCCCTCCCAGATTTCGATCATCTGCTCCTCCAATCTTTTGCATCCTTTCCATCGATTGAAGGCTTTTTTGTTGGGTTGCTGCCGGGCGTTGTTGCGTTGCGCAGCCGTATTGTGGCTGGCGGATCTGTTGTGAGGCCCCTGGCGCTGACGTACCTCGGTCAAGTGCATTCCCCTTCCAACCCCCTTTTTCGGGGGCGTCATATGCCCCACACGCTGCTTTTCGGGTCTGCCGTGCGATGAAACTTGACATCTCCTCCTTAGTAACACAATTTCTCGTCCATCAAGGCGAAGTGTTACGGATGCGCATTAACGCACATAATAAAGGGAGAGCGTTACGTGCAAAGATTGTTAGCAACACTTCGGCCCCTTGGCATGGTTACAAGAAGGTGTAAACAAGCAACATCTGCCCTAAACGCTTGAGCGTACAGCGAGCTACTAATGTTCCAGCACCATCAGAGATACCGTCTCAAACTCAAAAGCAATCGGCCAATATACCCCAAAGTAAACCGAGCCATATATACTACCACGATCACTCCTGAACAGCGTAATGATGTTGGGAAAGTAGTGTTTGATGAGGCCCTCAACCACCATCGGCCCCTTATAGGGGAGGACCTTTGTTGTCCGAAGAGTCGGATATCGCGTTCTTTGATCGAGGAGGCCGTCCACGCTTCTAACAGCTTGGTTAGCTTGACTCAAGTTTTTGCCTAGCGAACTTACCCTAACAGGTTCTTCATCATCATCACTAACAACTCGAACAACGTTGTCCTGAATGCTTTGATCAATGACCGATTTCCTTTTCATCGCTTGCGTCTTGCCTTCGCTCTTTTTCTATTATGGGCAACAAGTTAGCATCAATTTCCGGCACTTAAGAGGCGAGCATTACCTCTACGGCGCCAGCGCCCAATGGCTCCCCATTCCGATTCTTCTCTGCGGTCTCATTGTTCGCTGTAGGTCTAGCCTGCTGCTTCTGCAGCTGATCGAGTTTTGCGTGCAAGGCTTGTAAAGACAGCATGAGACAGGTATTCTGTGCCTGCAGAACCATTCCTATCGGGCCCATGATGACTGCATCGCCGACCGCCCACCGTTCCGTATCCATTGTTGCCATGTCCAAAGCCGTCTGCTTATCTTTCTCTGGCTCTTTCGACTGTTCTCTTCCTGCACCGCCGAGAAGGAGCGAAGTCAATCGGTCAAGATTGTGAACGGATGAATTCTGAGTTGCGAGGGTATAAAACTAGCTGCAAGTGTGTCTTCTTGTTCGTGTTTCTGACGCTTGGATGGTGGAGACGAGGAAGATCGAGTCCCATCTTGCCCTTCGCGTCGGATCGGCCGACGTCGGCCAAGCCCTGCATGAAGCTTATTATAACAACCACTACTTGCAAGTCCATTTCCCGTCACCACACTCAACGCTTCCACGATCCTCCGAATCACGCGTACAGCATTCTTCTAGCTCCCCAATTTGTTTCGATAGACTAGATTTACCACCATGCCCAACGAAGTCTTAGGAGAGGCTGTCGGCGAACGCGCTGGAGAAGGTGTCTACTAAGCCGCATGGTTCTATGCTACAACGTATGAAAGAGACATTCAGCAATAAAGAAGAGGCCCTCAAGGAGGTCGATGAGATATCCGATATCATTGAGAAGAGTATCGTTTTTCGATGAGGCAGCCCGGGCTGGCTAGCCGAGCAAGACAAGGTCTTGTACGAGTATCGGACGATTATGCCACAGCTCTTGAGTGCGAAAGGGCAGACTGACGGGCTGCTTTTGGATGATGATGCGCCGTCCGATGCGAAACGACGAAATCATATTCCCAGCCGATGCTGCAGCACTAGTCGAGATGGCAATGATCTATCTGATACTTGTTGGAAAACATATAACCAGCAAAGATCATGGCCGGCCGCGCATTAGTGCCATCATACGCAGACGAGATATCTTGTTTTACTGGCTCACTCGGGGGCGAAAGGCGCCGAACCCTCCTACAACATACCTTTGGGGCCTTCGTTCGAAGGAAACATCAAAGATCATTAACAGCAAGTACGGATTCAACCGGACCAATTTCCAGCGCATTTACCTCGGCAAAGAAGAGCTAATACAGATAATCGACTACGACATAACAAACAACATCTATGCTACTATTGCCAAACAACACTACCTGGCATGGATCGTCGGCTTGGTCTGCGGCATCAGACCCGGCACAATAGCGGTGACACAATCGCGCGCCGGTTCAGGACAATGTCTGCGGTGGGGAGACGTTACCATATACCGTGACGATGCTAATAGGACGCCGACAGGTACCTTCACGGTACAATTCACCTTTCGTTGGTTGAAAGGCAACCGGGGAGATCGCGATCCCGATCTCGGTTCCACGGCGAGATTCGGTGCCGATTATCAAGGCACACTGGGCATGAAGGTGCGGACACCCAATCAGGTACATGATATCGGGCTATCGATTCCACATCGACTCCTAGACATGGCAATCGGCCGATGTCTCCTCAAGGACCATGACACTCTGCAGTCGTTGTTCGATGGGCACGAGAAAATCGTCAAGCTGAAAGAGGAGGCGAAGGCACTGCCAGTGTCTCTCGAAGCGAAGGCTGCCGGTAGAGGCTTGTACGAAGACATTCCAGCAGGCGCGAATGACTTTACAGAGTATCTGAGTCTACGTGCCATGTGGTGCGAATATGCTGCTAGCGCGTGCATGTACAGCTGGAGAGCAAAAGCGGGTACCAATGTTGCACGCGCAGTTGGCGTGGATCAGGCTAGAAAATTCATGAATCACAGCCCGGAGTCCCGGGTTTTTGAAAAGCATTATGATCAGGGTCTGTACGATTTCGACGCCGTTGGCATTGCAATAGATGGTGCCCCCGGGGCGAAAGCGTCGGCCGATCTCTCGGAACTTGAATCGCAAGCAATGACACGCGCAAGATTGGCGAAACAATCCATCGACAGGCAATCCTTGATCACAGAATGTGTGGAATCTCATGCAGACCTTCACGCCGCACAGTCCGTATCGCAGTATCAAGCACAGATCACAAAATACGGGCTGCGAAAGGCTGCATTGAAGGCAATCCTCGGTGTGGAGCGGGAACTAAGTCTACAGAATCTTAGTGTAGAAGAGTGGAACGCGCGGCGTCGTGAGCTTGATCAGCGATCAAAATTGTTCGCTCTTATACAAGAACGAATGCATGCGACGCCGCCCGAAGGCGCATCTGGAGAACCCACGGAATCGGCTGATACTGCTGAACAGCGAGACTGTGCTGCATTGATTGAATGCGCCGACTTTGAACAGACGTACGGATACGAGCTTGACCCAGATGCTGTCGGTCTACACGAAGACAGCTCACCAAATCCCTCCACATTTCCGCAAAGCATAGAGATCGCTCCATGGTCGGGCGATCAGGCTCGGGGAACAAGCTTCGACGAAGACGAACAATCCGGCAGATTCAATCAAGACAAGGAAGAGAACCATGGGTCCGAAGATTGGAAAGGCGCCGCCATCGCTTTCATGACTGTTCTCCAGGACGCGGAGAGATATCTGATTGACAACCCTCAAGCCAAGATCAAATGCCATTTGTGCCAAAAGGACCCGACTCTCTCTGAGGAAGATCGAAATCGTGAGTTCAGATCCCGTGCAGTACTTGACAGCCACCTGGAAGGCAACTTCCATCTGCCAATCTCTGCGTTCAACCGGCGTATGGCAAAGGAGCTGGGTAAGGTACAAGAAGGCAAGGTGCTCTGCCCCTATGGCTGCAAGTCATTGTTCCTGCAGAAAAACATTAACAAGCATCTTACGAAGAGACCGCGACCTGGTGACCGAAATTTCAATGCGAGACACGAGGAACTGAAGCAACGCGATGGCTGGTTTGATCATGATTTTATCGAATGGCCAGCCGACATGCCTCGCCCCAAACATGAGTTGCGCAAGGAAGCCGAGGAAAGGGCTGCGGCAAAGCGCTCAGCAGACGATATCGAAGAAGAAGTTTGGCCCTACTGCCTGCCCTTTCCGATACTGGCTCAGACTGTTAGAGCCAGGTCCCTTGCGCAGGCGGAGACATTCGGTAGGCTAATCCCAGCTAATGCAAATTCACTTTTGCAACTTTTTCGGATGCACCCCAAACACATAGATGAGTCGCTTGGAGCTCATCCAATCCCTACCAACGACATATTGCACTTCGCCGAACTTCCAAGCAACTACGACAAGTGGCTACAGCACCCCAGGCATGAAAAGTCCAAGACAATGCAAGTTCCGACATCAAGATGAGAGATTAACGGCACGGAGCCAAAAAAACACAATGAGACCAAGCGCTTGATAGTCTCATATATGACTCGCTACATGGACTTCGTTGCTAGCGTTTGGCTTGCCTCACTGTAGGTACGGACGGATACACAGAAATTCGATCACCATGTTTGTGCAGACAACGAGATGTCACGGACCATATTGGATGTAATTAAATGACTGCAATGAGCCATCATGTGTAGTGACGCTTAGGACTGTGACTGTGCCTTTCCCTCCAGCCCGAATGCTGTGATCCAAGATTTCCTCAGAGTCACCTACGTCAAGCAGCGCCAAATCCGCATCGGCGTCAAACAACCCTTGCCATGAATTTTGGCCTCCCACTTGAGCTGCAGTGATTACGCAAATTCATCCTTCCCACTTTCACTCTCCAGCAACTCCTTCATCTGTCCGATAATGCCCTACTGCTGTAGCTCACTGGACGCTTTTCACGGCACTCCAGATGGGTGACGATGCTCCGCGCATTAAACCTCTCTACTGCAACAGCCCGATTGCCGACCGTCACGTCTTTACTTATGTGAAGTTTGATGGTCTTCGTCATGCCCTTTAAGATCTCGAGACAATGCATATGGCATTTGTCTACAAACGTAGCGGATGGAGCCCGACTTGGCATCAAGAAGACCCGGTCCAGCCGTTCTCCAAATTCTTTCGACAAGCACCTCGCCTACAGCACCTTACACTCAGCTACGAATTCTGCGAATTTCACAAATTCGAGATTGCCAACATGTTTCTCACCGAAGTTCCTGCTCGTCATCTCAAAACACTCTGTATTAAACATTCAAGCATGTGGCGAAAAGACGGCAAGCGTATTGAGTTTGAGGAATACAAACATTTCGATTTTCTGGCCCTGTGGAAATTCAAGCACGAGCGAACTGCCTAGGGCCTCGTAGTCACTGAAATCCAAGGGACCGATTACACTTACGACAGTGTGTGCCGCGACGAGGACGAGAGCGATGAGGACGAGAGCGATGAGGACGAGAGCGATGAGGACGAAGGAGGCAAGGACGAGGCTTGGGGGCCAGAATAACACGAAATGAGCGACACTATCAACAAAGGAGATCAAACCTTCAATTTTTGCAGGTCCTGAGTCTGAATTGGATCGGGAAATGATATAGCCTCTACGGACAGGATTAGGGAGGTAAAATTCTGCATTGCTCTCGATCACACATTAGTCATTGGTTTATTGATCTGCACTTACGGCATATACTCGTCGGCGAACGGCGGACATAGCTTTGGCGGAAACTCGAGGCTCTTTTGGGGAGGGAGATCTTCAAACAAGATAAAAATATTTGCACAAACCTTTCATACCCTCTAAGTGAGATCCTTCATTCTTATACTCTACGAACCAAGTTTAGCGTCGTCGCCGTTACTTTTCAAGCATACGGACTGTCGTTTGTCTTCCTGGTTCACCCATTCCCCCTCCCCAACCCCTTCCCCAACCCCTTCCCCATCCTCCCCTACTCCAATACACCCTCCCTTCTCCGAGCCCCCTTCCCCATCTCATCCGTCCTTCCCCCCACCCTCATACCCCTGCCTTCCTCCCTCAACCTCTCCGCCTTCCTCTCCCCAATCTCCCTAACCCAACTCCTCCCCTCCAACCTCGCGCGCCTCTGCTCGGGCGTCTCGCCAACATATAACTTATACGGATCCTCCGGGTCCCACGCCTCAAGCTGCTCCTTGGCCCACTGCTCCGCGCTCTTCCACGAGGCCATGGGGTGCGCGTTGAGGAAGTGCCGCATGTAGCCTTCGAGAGTAGGAGCGCAGACTTGTCGCGTGCTGCCGGGGAGAGAGGCTCGAGGGCCGAACAGATGGGACTGGGGAAGAGATTGGGTGAAAGGGAGCGAAACTTCTGGGCGGTCTTTGTTGCGGTTTGTGGATTGCGCGAGGCGGGGACACGCGGGTTTGGACTGGGAAACGGAGTGAGAGCTTCTGTGTGAAGCGGAGTTGATTGATAGGCTGGATGCTTTGGAGGTATCTTTAGGAAGGTTGGCATTCATGATATTATGGTTTTGCGACATCGTATCGGGCGTGTTGATGTCAGGTTCGCGCTCGATCGTGGCTTCGTTCGTCATAGTGAGGTTGTAGCTGGGAGCTGTTCCTGATCCTGTGTCTGTGTCTATGTCTATGTCTAAATTAGAACTAGGTCGCTCGGAAATATCGGTAGGTCGGAGATGCTCTGCCTTCGCGATGGTGCCCGTGCCTCGAAATCTCGTCGCCGTCAAGCCAGTATGAAGGTGCAATGGGTGTGAGATAGCGGAATGATTTTTCTTGAAGTGAAAGTGCCAAAGAGAACAAGGCAGAACCACTCGCTCCGGTGTGACAGATACTGAACGTAGACGAGCGAAGATGCGTCGCTTCGCTCTCTCAGTCTTTGCGTCTCCGTCATCTGTTGTTTCTGGTCGTTTGCTCTTCCGCGATATGATTATCATACTGAGAAACATAGCCTTTTCACGATGACTTTATCACAAGGAAAAGTGAGAGTTGAACTTCACCAATTTATATCCAGTCTCCAGAACGGGGCTTACTTGCCGTTCGAGCTTGTTCCTTCAATGCCCTCACCTTCGTCTTGCTCGTTCTGTTTCGCGTCCGCGTTCCTCACACCTACCTACCGCTCCCGACTCCAGAGGTTCGCCAGTGTTGATTTCCTCATTTGGAGAAAACTCAGCATCATCAGCATTATCTTCCACTTGCACGTTCTTGCCCTTCTCCTGTTGTTCGCGATCATCGCTACGAGAGGTATTGTCGTGGGTAATCCCTGCGGAGTTAGCAAACTGCGCTCCGCTCCCTTGCTGGTATTGACTACCACGCCCACGAAATCCGCCACGACCTCGACCCCTGCCACGAGCCTGTCCATCACCACCATAATAATCATGCCCAATTCCTGAGCTGCTGCCATGAGTCACGCCTTGCGCAACGAATGCGATACGCCCTGCGCCCGTTCTCCTGCCAGCTCTCCTACCTCTGGGCCTTGCCCATCCAGCACGCTTGGTCCAGAGTTCGCGAGGCTGATGACCTTCGTTCCCGGATCCGTCCTGGTCTGACATCTGGGTCTACGCCCTGTAAGCCCGCAGTCTGGAAGGAGGACCGCCACATTTAAAAGGCGTAGCCTAGCATCGATGTTGCCAGTCATACGAATCACGCAACGTGAGTGAATCTTCCAAACGACCATCGTCACTGGACTTGCCATCAAGCAATCAGGTTTTCATCGGCATTTCTTGCTATCACATGCGTCTTTCAGTAATTGCATGCGCGCAAGTCAAATCCCGATCCTCGAGTTCGAAGCTTTTCGCGTAGGTTAAATCCTAAGACACCTGGAACGGTCGATAAAGCGCCGCATCGTTCAGCTGAAACTCCAAAGCTACCTACTGCGTGGGCAGCTTTAGCGGTTGCTCACCCTTCACTGCGTCTAAGTTAGCGTTCCCATATTCTCCCCGCACCTTTTACTGATGACTGCCAGCCACCTTTTGGTTGACACGCGGGTTGAACTGTTGCATTGGCCACAACTTCGCTGGATTGCCCTGTCCCGTCGCTCGTTACGAGTCGCTGGCGTTCCTCCGGCATACGAGATTCTTGTCAGTGAGCGGTCCGACTCTTTTTGATCTCGCAAAATGCGGGTTCCTTTATGATTCGTACTGCTTCTAATCCCAGTACGAAAGGCTCATCAGGCTCGCGAGGAGACAAACGGTGCGTTGCGCTAGCCTGGATGCCACTAATGCATGGAGTGCTGCTCTCCACGTCTATTGTTAGCAGCAAGCCGTCACTATCGGAGTGTCTCAGAACACAGATGCATATACGAAGAAAGCATGGAAAAAGCACAATGCTCGAAAGATTTCAGCAGTCAAACGCTTCCGCATTCTCGACAAAGCGCAAGCTGCATGACGAGGGTCACGTGCCGGACGTTCACTGGAGGAAGACAAACTATGATGTCACTCTCCGATCTTGACTCAGGGGTACAACGGCAATAAATCACGATAGACAGGGCCAGAAGAGATTTAGAAACTTGTTCCTGATTCAGCTCGTACGGGCGATCTCGAGAAGAGCCGCATTCTGCTCGCTTGGAACTCTCGGGGACCACGCGGTGGCGACTTGAGATACTTGAGACCATGTGGTGGCGATTGTCCAGCATCTCTGCCGTCCCCGTGTTAGCATTGCCCTTTTGGGGTTCAGCCCTGTTTTAGTGCCCAGCTCGGAATACCGAGCGGTAGCTACAATGGTCGTGCTTATGAACGGTTCAAGCGGCAGAGGCTGGTGCGGCTGATTAAGTAAGGGTATGGCTAGAAAAGCGGCTTTTGATAGGATCACGTGAGAAGCTGACATTAGGCTGCAATGCTATAGTTCTCCGCGGTCCACACAGCCTCCGCAGCCAGCCAGAAATACCTGCGACAAAGATCACCTCATGAAGCTGCTTCTTCTGGCGCAGCGTGCCTTATTCTGGAATGGGAGCTATCTCTGCCATGGCGTTCCTATGGATGACTCTAGCGATCTCCAGTTGTTCCCAATAGTCCGAGAAGCTACTGTGGCCTACTGTAGCCTCACGGCAGATCTCGTATCCTTCCCTCAATGTTACTTCCTCATGACGCTGTAGACCGGGCCAAACGGCGAGCTTTTTCTTTCAACGTCTGTGCGGATGTCAACGACAATCGGCTATCGCGAACCACTCTGTTGGACTTTGCTGACAGCACAGACAGCCTGACACGATTTCCAAGAGCAAGGTCGCTAGAGCCCTGGGTATTACTGCAGAGCTGGTTTAGCTTTTGCTGTCAAGGTGGGAAAGTTGGGGAAGTCCGGACGTGCAGCACTCAAGCAGGCTCAGAATCCCTCTGATTGAGCGCAAGATTTGCACCCACGGGAAGGGCGGCATGTCATTGGTCTCTCTCTTGCAATTGTCTATCCTCAACCGAACTTTGCCCAGTTCCTATCGCTTGTTGACAAGCACTAGAGGTCAGTGATGCGCTCATGCGCTCATCGAGCACCGTGTGTGCGAGCTCTGCGAGATGTTTAACAGCGGGTCTCCGCGACCGCTCCGCTCCTACGCATCTTTAGTTCAGCATCCTTCGCAAGAAGCGACCGAATCAAGGCGGCTTGCGGGCGCAGCAAGCTCGCAGACTTTCGCTTTCTTGGTAAAGCTTAGCCCACCGATGACTTCAGCGTCCTCACTCCCTCGGGCCCTCACACGCTTCTTCTTCTCAGCCTGCAGGTCGGTGCACGGTCGGTCTTACTTCCGTTACCAGAACGAGACAACATGGCCCGCTTTACTACTCTCTGACAGGTACCTCAGCCCCGTTACAGATCTAATGCGGGAGACGGCTCTTACGATGATGGAATGATTTTCGATCTTCTGCGTACCGGACTAGGGCGGCCTGCCGCCATATGATGCGCAGTGAAAGCCTGGACCCACATATACAGATGTCAGAGCATCTGATGGGTATCAAAGCTGGGATATAAGGCATGACATCTCGCCGTCAGTGGATTATTTTGACTATTCATACGGCCTTACGCAGCCTCGTTAAATCCTCCCTTCATAATATCAACCATCGTTACCAGTCTCATTTACTCTTACTGACTGCTCGCTACTGTTCTATCAAATGTCTGTCGTTGCCAATGTGGTGACCCGTGCCCTTGCGGCGTCGGGCGTCTGGGGAGGTCGTGGAGGCGGTAATGGAGGTAATGGAGGAATCCATGGCGTTTGGGGAGGCCACAGTCCGGCGCAGCCCGCTATCTCACATGAACATCAAGTTGGTAGGTACACTTCTGTCTTCATCACTCGGCGCAACTCAATTGACATCACTAGGTGGTGGTTGGTGGGGAACTCTACATGCTCCCAGATTTCCTGGCTTTCTAGGCCGCGGATATCCCAACTGGGGAGGCCGTAACTCTCACACAAACTACTACGACGATGTGCCAGATACGGGTGTGACCCGTTACTACGATTTCACCATCGATTATGGCAACATTGCTCCCGATGGAGTCGAAGTCCAAGGCATTCTAATCAACGGTCAATTTCCAGCCCCGCCAATCGAGGCCAATTGGGGAGATATGATCCAAGTCACCGTTCACAACAAACTCGGCAATGAAGGCACCGCTCTGCACTGGCACGGACTGCTTCAAAAGAACACGCAGTGGGAGGACGGTGTTCCATCTGTCTCCATGTGTCCTATTGCCCCTGGCGCCTCGCACACCTACTTCTTCCAGGCCGATCTTTACGGAACGTCCTGGTATCACTCCCACTATAGTGCTCAATACGCTAGTGGTGCGGTTGGTCCGCTCATCATTTACGGACCAAATTCCACCGTTACTGACTACGACATCGATGTCGGCCCAGTTATGATCTCAGATTGGTATCACCGCGAATATTACGAGCTTGTGCAGCAGACCATGGCTCCCATATCTGAGAACCAGCTTCCTCCACAATCTGACAACATCCTTATAAACGGCATGATGAACTACGACTGTTCTCAAACGACCATGCCCTGCACTCCCAACGCTGGCGTGGCCAAGTTCGCGTTCACTTCTGGCAAGAAGCATCGCCTGCGATTGATCAACACCGGCGCTGAGGCTATGCTGAAGTTCTCCATTGATGGTCATAAGATGACCATCATCGCTAACGACTATGTTCCCATCGAGCCATACGAGGTCACTAGCGTCACTCTCGGCATTGGTCAGCGAACAGACGTCATCGTTGAAGCCGATGGATCACCTGACTCAGTCTATTGGGTTCGTGCCAGTGCAGGCCCGGGAGTCTTCGCCGGAGGCTGCAACTTCAACAACCCCAAGGCAAGCGAAGCTTTAGCCGTCATTTACTACGAGGATTCCGACAAGAATGCGGTACCAACCACCGAGGCTCAGCCCGACGCCGAGATGACGTCTTGCGCCAATGATGCTCTGTCCCTCACCAAGCCCGTCATGTCCCTCACTCCAGAGGCCAACCCAGCAACGACCATGGACCTCCACATCACCTACCGGTCCAACGGCACCCACAATCTCTGGTACTTCGGCCCTGAAAACGGCAACATCTCCT
>JAWDJW010006362.1:0-18179 GCA_033119265.1 Coniosporium uncinatum
CAGAGGCACCAGGGCATGAACCCGTCTCGATGTGGTGGGTGAGGCCGCTAGCGGACGTGTAGTTGTCTTTGCAGAAGGGGCATTTGACCTTGGTGCCGCGGTGAACCTTTGAGTTGAGGTGCTGTAGTCAAGCTTGTGAGCATTCTATATACACCCGAGCTTCGGAAGTCTTACCATCTTCAAGTTGTTCTCGTTCTCAAATTTCACCTTACAGTCTATACAAAAGGCTTTGTAGTGAACAAGCTTCTCCATATGCCGATTCGCTTCGTTTTGCGTGCGGAACTTCATGGTGCACGTTTCGCATGGTACCTCCGGAGCCCAATGTCCCAAGTCATTCATATGCTGTGTCGCTGCGTTCTGGGTGTGGAACTTCTTCCCACATGTTTCGCAAGGGATCTTAGGTGTCCAATGTCCAACAGCCGTCATATGTTGGTTCGCTGCAATTTCAGAGCGAAACTCTTTACTGCACGTCTCGCAATCGAAGACTGGGGCCCAGTGATCTAAGTCGTCCATGTGTTGATCGCAAGAACGCTGAGTATTAAAGGTACGAGTGCAGGTTTCGCATTGGGGCCAGTGGTCATAGTCGTCCATATGCTCATTGCAATCATCTTGCCAGTTGAACGTGGCTGTACAGGTTTCGCACTCGTATTCGTGCATTTTGAACGGAGAGTATCAAGGTGATAGCGCCTAATCGAAGAGGAGCGAGAGCGATGCGGAGTGTATTTATTGGAGATAAATATACTTCGATACTTCGTGCTTGCCTGGAGGAGTAAAGGTATCCAAGAGAGGATAGAGATTGTGTTCGAGGGGTAGCGCACGCCAAGCAGTCTTTAGGACGCTTCTCTGCCAGTGATAAGTGTGGCTGGAGTCGATCATTCTGGACCATTTGAAGGTGGCAACTACAACTGCGGGTACGAGAGTGATATATACCTCCTGGAACGTCTTCTGGAGCCGTGACACTCAAGTGGGTACATGTTGAAAATCGAGGATAACCTGATTATGCCTGATACTATGAGTTGATTCCACTGACACCAAACGTAACGATCTCGCGAAGAGGACGAATCCTCGTCTAAAAACTCTGCCATCCCAAGCCTACTCATTGCCCTACGCAGTACCATGCTGTCCCAGAGCAGGCTTAGGCTGCTTCGGTTCTTTCATCTCCCAATCCGTCTCGACTCTCCACTCTGTCGCCAGCTTGCGTCGTCCCACCCGTGTGTGACGGACCTGCTCATAAGACTCGAGTGATTCGTTGACTTCGTTCCAGTCATAGGTACCAAACACATCGGCACCCTCGTGCCAACACCGGATACGTGAGCCGAAGTGAGCTTGTGCAATACTTATCATAGTGTTGATATAGCTGTCTACCTTCATGTTTGCTGCATTGTATCCCGATATCTTCGAACTAAAAACTAGAAGTTTGTGGCCTTCAAAGGGAAGCTTGGGGTGTTCGCCGGCTTTGAAGTTGATGTAATTCGACTTTATCTCGACCCAACTGTTTACACTACTACCGAAAGGGAACCCCTTGCCGTTGTCCATGCCGCCCGGAAATGGCGGCATTTCTACGAAAGTACACGAGCCAATATAACCCTGCATACGGACCACAAAGCAATAGTTCAAACGCTAAATTCAACCAACAATATTCGAAGGATCAACCGGTGGGCGGAAATCCTTTCCCACTTAGGGGGGGGGAGGGGATATTTCTGACGAGGATGAGTACCCATTATGAACACTCACGAGACATCATAGTAACATGACCTTACCCAGACGCTGCCCATTGAGCGCTCAGAGTCAAGCTGACTGCGTACGCAGAGACCCGACACAACCTCAATGGATCTTATAGAGTATTGCACGTGGAGACGTTCTTTGAACCTCCCTTTGATGACATGCGCATGGCTTGCCGTTTTACAGCCTGCCGGGACGGTTGCATGGTACAACGTCAGACATAGGTAGTCAAAACGACTTTGGAGGCGTTTGTCAAAGGAAACTCTCCAAAAAGCAGATGCCGTCCATTTTCAATGTAGCATTTCAGAGTAGTTGTGACTGGTCATGCTCGCTGTATGGACGATCAATTCAATGACATTTTGTGATGATCTACCGAGATGCGATGCCATTCTCCTCAAAGTTCAATAACCATACAACGCTAAGCCGCATAACGATGTCAGCAAGCAATGAACGCTTGATTGCAGTCACCGAGCAAAGTCCAACACCCGTCTGATTCCAAGTGCTTTACGTTCTTGAATTTAACTGGAACGATGTTGGTCGGACGATTTGGTTTATAGGGGCTTTTACTTTGCATAACAAGTATAGGCAAGACGGTCAAGGTTGATGCCTGTCAACGCCACAGCACCAGCACTGTTGACGACGGTGATGGTGAGATCCGTGATCTTGTTGAAGTTCTTCAGAGCAACCGACTTGTCGAACGCGGTTTGCAGCGCAACGCCGTTCAAGTTGCTAACGCCCGTCCTGTAGTTGTAGTCCTGAGTGATAGTCTTTCCACTCGTGGTTGTCCCAGTGAAACGAACGGTGCTGTCCACGGCAGGTGCGACGTCGCCGTTGGCGGTGGAAAGATAAGTGCCGATTAATAGGCTATTGAAGTTGCAGTAAGCGATGTTGGAGTGGACCTTGATGTCGGGACTCTGGCCAGGGTTGGTGGCGAGGTAGTTTTTGCCCGATGGGGTAGAAACCGCGATCACGCTCAGGGGAGAGTTCGATGCTACGACTACACCGCTGTAGTCGAGGTCTAGGTAAGGAGTTGGAGGGCCGTTGACATTGGGCAGACCAGCGACGTTGCCAGGAAGGTCTTCATACTATGCGGCAATCAGCTTGTTGCGCAAGCCTAGCTCGCGGCATTTTTGGACTCACGTCTGCCACGAAGGACTCAACCTTCTTGCTTGGTGCGGCGACTGCTGACAGCGCAAACAGGCCGAGGAGGCCGAAGTTCTTTGAGAAATGCATATTGCAGAATGTGTGTCGGCACAGAATCGAAGTGGTTGATACAGTAAAGATGAATATGCACGGCTGTAGGCACGTCTTTATCTCTGGTTGGTGAGATCGACAGAGAGCCATGACCGTGGTGACGATGCCCTAGACATTGTTGACTTGAACTCTCCACTACGGGAGACACGCATCAGCTTAGACTGAGGTCACATACGTGTTAGACAGGCGTGAGGAAGAGGTGCTAAACGTCAAGTCATACAGATTCTCAGCTAGAACGTAACTGACTATTTCGCCGTGGCGCATTGGATTCTACGACTTAGTTGCACCAAAGTTGAAGACGGCAATTGCAATAGGATTATCTAGGACAGGGCCCACTACCTTATGCCGGATGATGTCAGGTATGCTGAGATGCCTAACGGAACGTAACGGCACGGACGGGAGAACGCGAGCTGGACCCTTGGCCTGCGCCGTTCCAATTATGATGCACACCGGATCTACAATTCAACATTTCGATCTCCGAATGATCTGCTAGTAAAAGGACGGTGCCGATTTATGCTGTGCCATTCCTGGAATCCTGTGGGGTTAGCATGTGCTTTTTGATGCGGTCACTGTCTGCATTGTAGCAAATGTTGATAGCGGGAAAAGTAGGAGGCGACTGATGAGGAGGCTTCAAAATTGGTCTCTTCAAAGCACTTTTTGTGAAGGCTATGCTCCGAAAATCCTGTACGTCCGTATGCTCCGCGACATCAACCCCTCCGCTATTGCCAAGAACGGAAACACAGGGGCGGGCTGCGGAGATGCGCTGGGCGAAGAGAGCACCCCCACCTTATCCTCTTTCTCAACCAACGACGACGTTCGGACTTCCCTGACCGCTGCAGATACTGTCATAGCACTTGAGATACACGTTTTTTTTGGAAGGATTCTCGAATTTGTCTTAAAAAGGAATGACCCTTGGAGCTGACCTTTTCCTCTATTCGAAAAGAAGTAGAATGTGCGCGAGAAGACCGTAAGACCTATTCAATCACATTTCCTAAGATTGCATCAAGGACGGTAAGCCATTTACGAGCGGTCAGTAAGCCTTTGGCGTGAAGGTTCTACTCCACGGGCGCGCAGATATGGGTTGGACATTTGTATAGGGAGGCAGTGCTTTCGTCCGTCATTCTCCACCTGGCCGGCATACTTCCGGGAGGCTTTCTTGTCTGCTTCCAATCCGTTCCAGTCATTCGGCACAAGCTCATCCTCTTCCACCGCCTCAACGGCTACCTCGTCATTCTCCTCTTCCTCATTGCGCAAGCCGGAGCCTACATGATTATCCCTACCGCCGCTGGCGGCTCTCCACCTACACAGATTGGCCTTGGCGTCCTGAGAACTGCCGTGACGACTGCCATTGTCCTTGCATGTTACAATATCAAACGCCTCCAGATCGATCAACATCGCGCTTGGATGCTAAGAGCATGGATTTGGGCAGGTAGTATCATTTCCCTGCGTCTTATACAATTGGCTTCCAATCATTGGATCAGGTTGTACGCTAGCGACTCTTTCTATGCGATCTTCGCCTGCTCGGACATCTGGGACATGTACAAGCTGTACGGCGCACCCGATCAGAGCAATCCGACGCCCGAGATATACGAGGCTTGCACCAGTCCTGACTCCAGCACCCGTGTGGCGGTCAGCATTCTAGCACCTGGCCCAGAAGGCAGCTCAGCGTTGCTTGTATTGACTTTTGGCGCGTCGCTCTGGCTGGCGTTCATCCTACATGTCTTTGGTACAGAGCTCTATCTATGGTTGACGCCTGCGGAGACCCAACGTTTGAAGGAGTACAGCTACAAAAGACAGGTTGAGGCGGGGTTCAAGCACCCGGGGAGGGCGGGCTTGACGGCGGACAGGCTGGGAGATGCACCGGCTTGGAAGCCCGCTGAGGACGATGTAGTCGAGAGGGAGAAGACGGCCAACTCGCAATCGGAGTAGTCGTTGCAGTGTCAGCATGGTGCAGGTATTTCTGCAATATCGATTGTGGCGGGTCTTACTGGGACTAGCTTGGACGGCAGTTCTTGGATGGTACTTCATCCTTGTTCGCCTCGCTCTATGTTGTTGTAGCATTGGAGCTAATTTTAGATTGAAGAAGCCGGCGTAGGGCGTTCGGATATAGTGGTATAAGTGGGCTCATCGGGTGCCAACGACGACCACGCACACTTAGTGAAGTCTCAAATCGTCTTCCTCGTACTCTCCGCTCGCAGCCCATCAGCAACCTAGAGAGTAATAGTTGTAGTGCTGCGCCAACTGCTCTTCGTACTCCTCTGTGACTACTCAACATCCGTGTGAACTCTTCCACCCCCTACAGTCCTTACCAGTTTGCCACTACGTCGAATTGTTGGCGAACCTGTGCCGGCTGTATATCCCAGCGTACAATGACAGACGGTGTATCCTTTGGCTACGTCGTGCGGTAATGCTCTTAAGGCGGGGTGGGGCCCAGAGCACGCTGTGCTGTCATTCTTGTTTCAATCAGACCTGCGGGACAGGTAGTATCCGATTGCAAGGAGGCCGATGACAGTGAATGCGAAGAAGCCGTAGTTGGCAGTATCAACGATTTGTCCGTTGATTGGTCGCTCACTCTCACGTCAGCATGCGTGGCGTTCTGTGATCAAATGAAGAACTTACTCGACAACAATCGCGTCAATCCAAGGCTTCCCACTGAGGTGCAAGATTGTCACCGTATTCTCTCCTGCCAGGAAGTCCATTCCTACAACCTGCTCCTTCGCCCAGGGTCCAAACACGATGACAGTACTGTTAGATAGCCAATTCATCTGTACGATGATACTTCCTGGGCCTTTTCCTGCGACAGTAAGTGTTCCGCTTCCAGTATCTCCGTTCTGTCTGTGCACGCCGGCAATCTCTATCCATCCACCGTCGTTCAGCTCTACACCACCTTCATTTATTGTCGCGTTCGTGCCGTAGCCCTTGCCGCCGACTCGAGTGCCAAGCAGGCCATTCTCCGCTTCCCACCGTGGTCCGGCTTGGCGAGGGACCCAGATCTGGATTTCGGATAACCCTACGGCGTAGTAGACAGGATTGCTCAACATGACCACGATGCTGTGCGTGGTAATACTGCCGTTATCGAAGACTATAGTATTTAGAGCATTTGGGATGCATTTCCATGGCTCTCTGAGTGCGAGCACACTGCCATTGTGGTTGGTGATCTTGATTACGTCTGGACACCGGATTACGCCTCCTCTGGCTGAGTCATCGAAAACGGCCAGTGAGATGGAGCCGAAAGTACGTGGCCGCGGAAGGGTGACAGTGAGCTTGTTGACGGGCGCGGAAGTCTGGTTCGATGTCCAATAGTTGTCAGGCACGCTATCGTACCATAGCAGACCATCATTGAGCTTCCAGGCCTGTTGGGATCCAGAGCCGTAATCGTTGAATGTATAATCTGCTTCGATGCTGGGCAGTCCGTGTGGCGAATCAGGGTTGGCAAGCATGTTGTCATAACGAGGGAGAGCAGCTAGGCCTCTGACGGCGTCATCCCTGCCCGGAAGCGTGACGTTTAACGAAGTCAATGTGGCCTGGTTGTGGACTCGCTCGCCGTTCAAGTAGATGGTGAGACCTTTAGGGTTGTTAGGGTAACGGCTTCCGGATTGATCCCACATGATTGAAAGGAGAGAGCCGTGGTAGGGCAAAGACTCGACTGCAAAATGAGTCCAGAACGAAGGTATCAGTGGCTGAACCTCTAATCTGTCATCGAGGGTAGGTATGATGCCTATGAGGTTGGCAAAGAGGTTGTCGACGTAGGTTGAATGCAGATAATGCTCGCTGTGATTCGAAGTGTCAGCGGACCAGGTGTTCTCGTACGGATAATGTGATTCTGCAGTGTATGGTACTCCTTCTTTCTAGTTGGTTTGCGTATACGTCTCGAACGCTTGCTGGAAGACGGTAGGAGTGATGATCGAGCTTCTGTTGGTACGAGCAATCTGCGCAAGCGTGTTCAAGTAACGGCTCATGCTAAAGGGCCATGACTGCCCTTGCCATATCTGCTGAGATTAATACGCGGAGCAACTGGCTGTGGACACTTTCTCACTCACGCAGCAGTAAGTTACGTTCTTTCTCGCAGTGAAATACGGGCTCCTTTGCTCTAACTTGGTGGGCCCGAATGTTGCAATGAAGCCTTCATTGTCCAGGCTTCTTTCATAGCCGCGTATAAACTCGTCGTCGGTTCCCAGGCCCAGTCTGAAAGGAAAGAATTCCTGAAGCTGCCTACCTCTCACGTTTAGACCATTCTTGCGAACAACATGAACCCAGAATTGGAGTTCGTCGTCGAATAATTGGCTTCTCATGGACATATATAGATCATCCGCCTTGACTGCCCATTCTTGCGCATTTTCTGTGTCTCCAGCAAGATCAAATACCGCAGCAATGCTCCTCGCACCAGCAACCATATAAGCGTTGAAGTTTGGACGATACGTAGGCGGTCCGTCAAGTAAGACAGTGTAATCATTCTTCAATGAGTTCCATTGCGTTACAGGCCCACTATTGGGGCCGGCAATCAGATAGCCTGTCAAAGAATACTCCTGCGATTCTAACACTGGCGTGCGGAAGTACAGATGCGTGTCATTGTCATATTGATCATGCCACAACTCATACATTTGGATCATGCCCGGGAGCTGGGCAATAAGAAATTCCACGTCACCAGTAACTTGTGCATGCTCGTAGATGGCTCGCGGGATCCAGTTGGTGTAGAGCACGCCGGTCAGTGATTCGGCGCCCTGGCGTGTATAAAGCTGTATCTCGTCCTTTGCGAAGTTGACATCGCGGAACCAGCGCGTTTCGAGGATAGTGTGTGGGACAGCGCCTGGCAATGTTTGGAACTTTCGAGCTCCACGTCTTCAGCTAACGTCTAGTATTCCGAGTCAGTGTCAAAATCATACCTTGAGCGACCGGCTGGGTGAATGATGTGAACATCCAGCCTTGACCTTCGTGGGCAAATTTGAGATGCCTCTTGATCAGAGATGCGCGGTAGTAGTAAACGTCCTGGATGCCTTTATCGGCCAGATCGACAAAAGGAATGTGGTCGAGATACCATTGGTGATCATCGTAGAGGTTGGCAAGGTAGCTTGAGTGGTTGAGGAACGACGTCGCAGGAATGTCTGGGATCGGATACGGGCGTATCGGATCCTGAGCACTACAGACAAGCAGAAGATTACAAAGAGAGATACAGGACACTAGGAAAAAGATCATCTCGGGATGATAGGTGCGTAAAGAGGAAGAGGTCAAGACTGGGTGGTAGAGAGCGGAGGTGCAGCGACGGCTTGATGCGGGGTACGCAAGAGCTCGACATCCTTGAATGTGCACCGTTCCCCGACCTATTTCCACAAAAATGGACATGTAGTAATATTTTGCTTGTCTAGGGTTCATGGCTTCTTACTTCCTCATACGCGATCAACTACAGCTCTCGGCAGAGCTTGCTGCGGTGGAGGCATCTTGCGGCAAGTGGTAGAACTTTCTCGAACCCCCAAGGTTTCAAGCATGATCTATTGTGCGTCTATCAAGTGGACAACAAACGTTACAAGCCTTCAGCTACAGAATAATACAGCTGACCTTAGTATTATTGTAGGCGAATCTCATTGACATCGCATTTCCGTTCCTTGTTTGACGCCTTGCCTCGTTGCGGTCTCCTGTACACTTTGGTGCGAACACTAGACATGTCTCAACAAATGGAAACGAACATTACGCGCATCGAACAGACGTCTCGTACGTGGCAAATTCATGTCAACGTCTTAGTTTGCACAAGGCAAGTTGTACATTACTACTCCTTTGTAAAACCCTTTCCGCCACCGCCAACTATCATGGTTCGAGCTTCCAGAATCTTATCAGGGTTCTCCATTACACGGTTTCAAGCAATGTCCTCAAGTGAACGTCGCTCCTTCTCTGTAGCCTCTTGCATCTCTTTAATCTTCGCATCGAATTCAGATCCATAGATTTGGTGACCTGCCGAAAAAAGCGCTGCTTCCGCTGCGTAGAGTTGATTTTGGGCGTTCATGAGCCGGGGCGACTAAAGGTGTCATGTTAATGAGACTGATAAGATCGAGTAGAGAGTCAATCATACGTTCGCTGGAGCCCAGTGGGTAAATTTTTCATATCCAACCAAGCCCATTTCTTTTTGTTCTTTGAACTCTCTAATAGCTTCTGTCTTCGCACGCTCATATTGTTTTAGAGCGTCTTCGTGTTGGGTCTCAAAATGCTTGAAAGCCGCTTCTGACATTGTGGTAGGCTTTTGCGGCGTACTTCTGACAGATTTTGATATAGAAGGGCTTAGTGTTCCACGACTTGAAGGGTTAAGAGTACTAAGACTATGATTCATATAGTTCAGCCGCGAATCGCGTCAGATCATAGTGTCCGATCTAGTCCAACGTCATCTATGCCATCTATCACTTTATCACGATTCATATGAGCTGAAAGGTGTAGTGTTCGACTCACTAGCTTGCAATACAGTAGTCTTATTAGTCTTCTAATGCGGCTAACGCGAGGCTTTTACTAGCGTAGTGGAGAAAGCTCTCTTAGAGTAGCTGTAATCGCGCGTCATTGATGATTATCGTGTGGTCTTAGGGCTAGTTCAACGAGCCTTTCGGATCACAACATAGTACATGCTTTTACGCCCGATGTGTGTCGTGCTCGCGATCGAGCGCATTAATACTATCTGCGCCAATCCTCTACGTAGTCGGTTCACTATAAGCTTCCACCGATTGGTTATTGAGTAGCGCCATTTACGTCATCTATCACACCCTACCTTCGTTTACGATATTCGTTCTCGTACAGAGTAAGCTCCGCTGAATCTCTCGCCTACATGGTCCCATGTGTCGCCAACCTTGTCGCCAAGTTGGTCCATGTGCTTGATGAGAGTGGAGAACCTGTCCCGAGATGGGTTGGCGCAGATCTTATCGACAGTAACCGTGTTAGGCTGGCCATGGACATCATCGTACTCCACGCATTGCTCGTTGACTTGGAAATCAACGTTACTAACGACTTGCTTGACGATCTTTCCGCTAACCCAGGGCGCCCTTAGCCATGGTATAACGTTGGATTATGTTTGTGAGGCAGTATGCAAAATACACTCGGCGTACATTAAGGAACGGCTCAAATCCAATGTATAGGTTGGAGTATCCAAGAATCGGTCGCATATGGCCCAGATTGCATCAGTTTGAAGCGCGCATTCAGGCGAGTAAGTTTTGTTAGAGCGCGACCAAAGCAACCTTGATGTTTCGTAGTGGATTTGCACGAAAAGGTGAGTTGGGGTTGTTTTGATGTTCCAATAAAACGTCAATGCGCCCGCCGCGCGCAGGCCGGCAACGTCACGTGTAGTAGTCCAGAGCTTGAAACAAGTGTAGCGCCGTCAACCGACCACGCCAAAGAGGCTAGTAGAGAAGGGAGAGGTAGAGGGGAGACGTAGCCATGCAACGACAATAATATTCATTTGCATGTAAGACGCATTTTTCAGTGAGGCAAACAAGGTAGTAGAGTCGCGGAAAAATCGAAGAATCGAGAACAGGTCAAGATTCAGGCGTGCAGGGAGCGGTTTGTACGCGCGTAGATAGGTACGTATATCCAGGAGAAGACGAAGTGTTGATCATCAACCACCCAGCCAAGATACAAGAGATAGCCGATTTTTCCAGGTATAAGAGAAGGATCAAAAAGAAGAGAAAAACCAGTACAGACGAGAAGAGTTGATTTGAAGACGTGTAGCCTAAAGATAGGTTCCGTTGGGTTACGGCGTAACCTGAATTGTTTTGGTGGTTATCGATAAGAATTTTAGCGTCCCCCATCATAACCTACACTCCATAACCCGAATTACGACACAGCATCGACCGACACCTCGCCGAGCAGCATAACATAAAGCGCAAGCGAAGGACGGAGCTCATCGCAGCCTTAAACACAGAAGGCCTCGCGATAAATAGACAAGCCGTCCAGCAACCGCCGAGTGGAAGCCCGCCTCTCCGATGTCTCCCTATCTTACAGGGCTACAGGTGTCGCGACAGTTCCTGTATATATATATCCGTCAACAGAGGTGAGATAGAGAAGCACTATCGTGCGTCGCATCAATGGACGTCGGGTAAGAAAGGGAGAAAGGCGAAAAACAGGCAGGACGAACTAGAAGCTAGTAAGCCCTACGACGAAGTAAGCGTACAGACTCTATGGACGGAAAAAAAATATATCAGCTACTTTGTCGTGGAGGAGTCGCGTGGAGATGGAGCGGCGACGGCAGAAAATATAGAGCGAGCCAGGCGAGGAGGACGGAATGATGGCGAGCCTAGCCAGGAAATCTGGCAAGACCTCAAGTCACGCTACGATCGCGCGCAAGAAAAGCAGCGACAGAGACGCACCGAAGCCGTGACCGGGCTCGAACATAAGTCAGAGATGACTCCGTGGCTAAGGGCGACAGGTTACCATGCTCATCTGGAAGGCTTACCTCTCAAAAAAATCCCTCTCTCGTACGAGCTACCGGATGAAGATGAGGAGCCCGAGCTATTTATGGTGTGTAGTATCGACCGACTTTCAAGGAAAGGTATAGCCATTATTAGAAACGACGAAGGGTTAGAGACTAGGCACCTCAGTCGGCTAAATGCGAAGTTACTCAACACGTTCAGAGGTTCAGAGATGTCGCAGGATCCTATCAAATCCTTGCAGAACAGCAAGTCGATAAACACCTATATCAGCTGCTGGCAAAAGTTGGTCTGCTATTTTTGGAGGGTTACTAGAGACGACCACCTCCAAGTCAAGGACAAGCAGCTATTCCATCCCACCAAAAGGCAAGAAAATTGTCTGGCAGAAGTTTGGAGGGTAGTTAATACAGTAGATAAGATAGGACGACTAGAAGGAGAGGAAGAGGCGAAGGAAACGGAAGAAGTGGAAAAGAAAGCCGACAGAGTAGTACTCGACTTCAGCATGTCGTTGATCCAACAACGCTTCACGAACCGGGCTTTTGACTCGGCCATGGTCTCGTTCGCAGCAGTTCTGGCGTGGGACTGCACCAGGCAGACGTGGAAGGACGTGAACAACTACACATCCTACCTCTCGCAACTCATCTACGACTGCCAGATCATCGTCTTACTACATTGCCTGGACGCGGACGACGACGACGAAAGCTTGACCGATCGCATCGTCAGAGTTAGAGATGAGTGTTTGCTGAACGACACGCTAGGACCCGTGGCCGAGTTGAGCGGTAGTCGTCTGCTAGGCTTCGAGATCGGTAGGAACACCGTCAACCAGGCACAAGTCCGATGGCACGGCGACGAGCAGACTATCGTCTACAAAGACGTCCGGCTGACCATGGCCCAACTGCAAGAACTGGTCGCCTTCGAGATCCAGGCGGGCACCGACATCCTCGAAAGAGACCTCTGCTTCGGCCTGGAGGACGTGCCGCGCTACGAGTTGAAAGAGCTGGTAGACAACTGGGACGCGTCTTCTCCGGGTCAGTCCTTCCTCACCGACACCAGGAACGCACCGTACATATCGGACGGACAGACCTGGATCTTCGACCGGCTGCGAATGCATCCCCGATCGATGAGCCTGCTCTACAGGAAGAGCGGTGGCGACAGCTCCTGGCAGCTCAGCAGCAACGCCGTGGCCGAGTACGAGAACGCGGTGCAACGCTTCCTACAGTGCATCCTCGTGCTTATACACGTCGCTTCCGGACAGCCGGCGCGGAGACCGGAGCTATTAGGTTTGAGGTGGTGCAACAGGCAGGTGGACAAGAGAAACCTCTTCGTCCACGACGGCTACCTGCTCTTCATCCTCACCTACCACAAGTCGCTCAACATGACCAACGCTTCCAGGTACCCCGTTCGCTTCCTCTTCCCCGAAGTTGGTAGTCTACTCGCCCGATATCTCATCCTGGTCCAGCCGTTCAGGACATGGCTGAGGGAGGAGACGAATTCGCCGGCTAACACGACCGAGTATCTCTGGCACGACGGTGATGGCGTGTGGTCGGAGGACAAGTTGACCCGAGTCTTCCTCAGCAGGACCGCACAAGGGATCGGTGTCAAGGTCAACATACAAGCGTGGAGACAGTTGGCAGTCGGCATCGCCATCAAGAAGTTCTCCGGTCAGAGCTACCAGTACGATCTCGATCTCCCCGCCGACGGCTTTGCAGGAGGGGAGAGGGAGGGAAGCAGAGTGGAGGGGGGAGGTAGCATGGCCGAAGCATTGCACTGGCAAGCCTCTCACAACCCGAGAACCGGCAACGCCAATTACGGAGGCACGGTCAACTTCAGAGAAGGCTTGACGGATGCCGGCTTGCACGAGTACCTCAAGGCCAGTCAGATGTGGCACGCTCTTTGCAGGGAGTCGGCGAAGACCCCGGCGAAGACGCCGACCAAACATACCAGACAAGGGTCCTTCGGCCTGGCCGACAGCCCTCTAGCCAAACGGCTAGCCTTCAGGAGAGCACCCCAGGGATGTAGGAGAACGTGGACGACGGAGCAGGCCTTATCCGTCCTCAAGCAGATGCACGGTCCCAGGGCCGTCTACCAGGGCAAGCAGAGTCAGGCGATGCAAGCGGTCATCGACAACAGGCTTCAGGTCGTGGCGGTGCTGGGGACGGGAGAGGGGAAGAGCCTACTGTACCAGCTACCTGCAAGACTTCCAGGCGCAGGCACCACCGTCCTCATCGTCCCACTCGTCGCTCTCAAGCAAGACACGGTACGAAAGTGCAAGCAGCTAGGCGTCGAATGTACCGTCTGGAGCAGCGCAGACGCGCTTCCGGGAACCGGCTGTCCGCTGCTGCTCGTCTCCCTCGATCAAGCCGTCCAGGCTCCTTTCCTCACTTACCTCAACCAACTGGACGTCTCGGGCGAGCTGGCAAGAATTGTGATCGATGAGAGCCACCTAGTGTGCACGGCGGAGAGCTACAGGCGGAGGATGAAAGAGGTGAAGCAGCTGAGGATGCTGCACTGCCAGTTCATCCTGCTCACGGCCACGCTGCCGCCAGGGATGGAAGATGTGTTTGAGAAGGCCTTGCTCCTGCAACGTCCGCTCTACGTCCGCTCCTTGACCATGCGAACGGAGCTGGAGTACCACGTCGTCAAGCTACCCTCCTCCAACGCCGGCAGTTTCGAACTAAGCGTGGCGGCCCACATCCAAGGAACACTCCAGCAAAGCTGGCTCACGCAGGAGGGACATCGAACGCGGGTCCTCGTGTACGTGCGGATGAGGTCGCAGGCCAACGTCCTCGCAGAAGAGCTGGGCTGCTCCGCGTATTACTCGGACTCCGGCACGGAGGAAGAGAAGGCGGCAGTGTTGACGCGGTGGATCGATGGGGAGTCTCGAGTGCTCGTCGCGACGAGCGCTCTGGCTGGGATAGACTACCCTCACGTACGAGTGGCCTTCCACGTCGGCGAGCCAGGTGGAGGCGCGATCGACTACGCCCAGGACGTCGGGAGGGTGGGTAGAGACGGGCAGGGCGGACTGTGTGCCGTTTTCCTGCCACCACGCTGGCAGCCGGGCTACAAAGAGGAAGGGGGAGAGATACTGCCGGAGAATACGAAGGCGATGCAGCAATTCTTGGATAGTCCGAGGTGCAGGATGGTGCCGCTGAGCCAGTTTCTGGACGGACAGGCGCAGAGCTGCAGGGACGAGTTGACGGCATGCGACAGGTGCAAGGTGTTAGGTTTACTGCCGGAGGGTGAGCTTATAGAGAGGGAGCTGGAGGTGGAGGTGGAGAGAGAGGTAGTAGAACGTGAGATAGGGAACAGGTTGGTAACGGAGTACAACCGGCAGTCGGCCGTGGAACTTGCCCGCTTCATCCAAGGGCTCGAGTTGCTACGTGGAAGCTGCGTGATATGCCAATTCTTAGGCAAGGTAGGCAGGCAGGAGGCGGAGCACACGCTAGACGAATGCAAGTCGGTCAACAAGTGGCGCTTCATCCAGGCGAAGAGGAAGGCGCAAGAGCAGGGGCGGAAGATCAGAGAGGGCTGGCTAGCGAGGTATGGAGCGTGCTACAAGTGTGGAAACATGCAGGTCGTGTGTCAAGAGCAAGGGCAGGGCGAGTGTAGGTACAAGGACATCGTGATGCCGCTTAGCTGGCTGGTGCCATATCAACCAGAGTGGAAAGAGAGGGTGCTCCGCGGGTTGAAAGGAGGGCTTCAAGCGGTCCAGGACGAGGGGAAGTACATGCTCTGGCTGGGAGAAGAAGCAACAGTTTTTGGAGAGCAAGCGAGCAACCTAGTCGTGGTAGCGGACCGAGTGATGGGGATTATAGAAAGGGAAGTATAGACGTTAATGAATATGGAGAGATGCTCCACGGAGGTTACGGTAGCGGTAACATAACGTGCATAACCTAGAGCTCGAAACCCTTGAACGAGTCGACTTCGCGTGACGTGGTCGTGCGTCCACTAAGCATGCAGGTACTAATTTGGCGTAGCGGAGGGAGGATTCTAGCAGGAGGGGTAATTGTAGCGCCGATGGCGGATATCTTATGTGGTATCACCCACCGAGAGACGATTGCAGGGGAGACAGCGAGAAGCAACGGCGAGCTCCGAGAGTTATAGCAGGGCGAACGGCGGTCCCAGCATGGACGTGATAGCCCCATGGCACGGTGGGCACGAGGACATAGCGCAGGAAGTAGACGCAGGCGGCGAAGGATTGGAAAGGGTAATAAGGAAGCGATATGGGATGTCGATACGAGGGTTGGTTTCTCTACCAGGGAAGAAAAGAAGAGAGATGCTAGGGAGAGGATTAACAAAACCAGGATGGTTGTGGGTTATAGAAGAGGCGGTGGAAGATCATATGCTTCCAGGAATGGAGATGATGCGATGTGTAGACGGCAACGCGGTGATCAAGCACGAGGGATGGGAGGTGTACTACGGTACCAACGCGTTTAGGGTGAACGTGCAATGCATAGGCTGGCTCGCGACGCATCAAGAAGCACGATGGTGGATAAGGAAGATGAGTGTATTCGCGGGACCAGAGGAGGTGAAGGGTGAGAGGGAAGGGTTGAAGGGGATGCTAGGGAAGTTGTTGGAGTTCCGAGAGCTGGAGGACGTAGTGATTGAATTGATGAGGGTAAAAGACATGGACGAGGGGAAAGTAGAGAGGATAGTGCAGGAAGAAGTGGAGCCGGTTGCAGGAGTAATATCGGAGAGAATCAGTGGAGAGATAGAGGTGGGGGAGCAAGAAGGGTTATGGGAGAAGGGAGAGGGATACCCACGGATAAGGCGATGGTTCGATGGCAGATGGGTGAAGGGGAGCAGGTGTAGAGGAGATAGAGTACGAAAGGGGGGGGAGGAGAGAACAGCGAGTCCAGAACCAGGTAGGACACGATCGTGTTGGAGTCAGCGTCAAGGATCATCGACAGCCCGAGTTTTCCAACGAGTTTTCAAAAGCAGGGCGATGTCGACGTCAGAAGGTTGCATGTTTGAGCATTTGGTCGAGCACCAGTTGGTTGTTTGCAAAAAATGCCGCCACGCGGTATGGCCAGATCAGATCGCGGGCCATTTGCAGGGGAAGCAGCACGGATTGAAGCGACAGAGAGCCACAGAGACGGCACGTGAGATCGAAGGGTGGCCAGGTGTAATCAGATATCCCAGCGAGTTACAGGTACCGACGACGGTGGAGGAGCCGTTTTGCCAATTGCCATTGTACCCAGACGGTTTCCGATGCATTTTGGAACCGGCCAGTTGTCATTTCATCGGTCGCGGGAAGGAGTCCATTCGAAGGCATTGGCGGAGGGCGCACGGTTGGGCAGTTTTAGGGAAGAAAGGGGGTTCCGGCCCGATCAGGAGAAGGATAGTTGAGCAGAGAGAAGGGGCCGCAGCGGAGAGGGTGCAGTGCCAGCGGTTTTTCACGGTCACGCATGGGTCCCAGTATTTCGCCGTTTGTCCGTCCGATAGAAGTGACCAGGATAGGGTACAGCCGGTCACGACGGATAAGGCAGCCAGGTGGGCGGAGATCCGGAAGAAAGTGGAAAAGAGGATGACCGAAATTCAGCAAAGGGCACAAGACACGATTCAGAAGGGCGAGAAGACCGAAGTCAATCCGTGGTTGAAGCGGGCAGGATGGCAAGAGTATTTGATGGGATTTAGCAACGGCCGGATTTGTTAGCGTGCGTGGAGGAGCCAGATGCCAGCGTAGACGTGGATCAGCGGGAGAGGGAGGAGGTGTCGCCGGAGGCGATAGACGCGCAGATATGGAAAGCAATGGACGGGATGATACGGTTCAGTCAGGAGTCGGTCACGAAGCGGATCGGGGTGTTCGTGAGGATGGAAGCGATCCGCACGGAAATGCATCAGACCAGGTTCGAGCCGTTGCAGGCGTACATGGACGAGCACGCATTCGCCAAACACACGCGGCCGTGGAAGCAGATCGTCATGTTTTTCGCCCGAACGCAACGTGAGCACGATTGGGAGAGCCCCAAGTATAGGTTCACCAAGAGGCAGAGGCAGACGTGGGATGTTTTGGTAGAGACGGCGAGACAGAAGGCTAGCGGTGAGGAAAGCGACGTGGAGAGCGACGAGGACAGCGAGATAGATACAGATGACAAAGAGAAGGAGAGGGGAGAGGCGGACGAAGAGGACAAGCCCAGGAAATTGACGAGCATCCAAGCGGCGTGTTTGGATTTTTGCATCCAATTGTTGAACCAGAGAATCACACGGAAGGAATACGACAGCGCGTTGGTGTGTGCGTTGGCGGTTTTGGGGGTCAAGGAGGGCGGGTGGAAGGGGCCAGAGCAGTACCCACCAATTTTGTCGGCCGTCATCAAGGTTGCCAGATTCATGGTCGTGCAGAAGGCATTGCAGATATCGCAGCCGTTCGCAGGCGAGGAGTTTGAGGACGACAGCGGGTATGACAGCGGCGATTCACCGCCACCACCGGGCAGGGGATGTTTGCAATTCGTGCAGGAGATGATGGACCATTTCATGGTTCGCGGAAGTCACAGTCCGATGCAGTGGATGTTGGATTTACGCACGTACGGGTTGAAGATCCATTACAACACGACGTCGCCGGGACACGTGGGATGGAAGGGGAGGGATGAGTTGTTATACAAGGAGATGAATTTCACCATGGGCCAGTTCCGAGGGATGATCCACGGGTTGCGTGCGGAATGTCGGCGGTTATTATGCGAGGATTTGTTGTTTGGGGGCATGCAAGGCGACGGTGTGCCCGCCATTCCTATCTAATATGATACCTCCCTATCTAATATGATACCTCCCTTTTGACCCAAAAGGGACCGTAATAGGCTTAGTGGCCGTTGACGC
>JAWDJW010006363.1:0-17866 GCA_033119265.1 Coniosporium uncinatum
CTACCTTTGTACCTACCTTTGTACCTACCTTTGTACCTACCTTTGTACCTACCTTTGTACCTACCTTTGTACCTACCTTCGTACCTACCTTCGTACCTACCTTCCTCGATCAAGCCAGGTGTCCGACACTGCGCTCGTCCTCGGTTGGAAAGAGCTCTTGACAATGATTCGCGCGACAATCATGCCATTGTCTGGATGAGGGAGGCAGCTGCGTGGTCTCTGAACGCTTGGCGTTGGCGGGCGATATCTCGAGTTGTCTGACCTTGACCGTGGCCTCTTTCGCAGCCACGCACTCAACCTACCGCACTACATCAACGTCGCTCAAACATCCTGAGACTCTGCGCAGAGCGTGTAATCTACTTCGTTAGCCAGCCGCTGCTTTCTCATGCCCTTCTTCCGAAGACTGCACGATGTCGTGGGTTGCAAGCTGCGACGTCGTCTAACACCTCCGAGCCTCAAAATCCTCCACCCTCCTCCCTAACGACAACCTTTTCTTACGCCCTTGAAAGTCTGCTGGCCATCGGAAGTATACCTGTTTGATCAGCCGACGGACTCTTGGATCAAATCGAGGGGATTCGCACATACAGCTTCTTCACCGGCGCTCTGCGGTCGCCGCCTCTCCTCCGCCGAAGCAACTCTCACCCCCGTCACAAGCAACAACCAACATGCTCCAATATCTTTACAACTTCGCGAGGCGTCTTCTTGCAGCCCACAACGGTAGCCCTCCTCAGCACAATTTCGTCTGACTGCGTTGGTGGCTGACTTGGCGTGGTGCGGCCTTGCCCTTCTCCGCAGCACCATCCGCCTCCTCACACGACGGCCATGTGTAAAGCTTCAACAAATGTTTTGATGGGAAGAACACTTACTGAGAAGCTTCATGGTCCCCAAGACAGCCGTTAGGAAACGACAATCCTTACAGCGTCGACCTTTGCTGCCTCGAAGCAGTCCTCACCCTCGGGCGCTTGGGTACCAGCTCGGGTCCTCGCCTCAATGACGTGCATGGACCATCGCGTCTTCCTGCCTCACAGTCAGCGGAGTCTCGCATAGCTCGCACAACACCGTCAGCAACGGAAGGCGACATGCGAGAACCTACCTTCTGACGCTCTTGTCGAAAGCTTCCTCCTACGCATCGCCCTCGCACCCACAATTCACATCTCCGACAGTGCCACAACCAGTCGTGCACCCTTCATGGCGAATCACATTTGACGTGCGCCACACATTGGTATTCAGTATCCCGCTTGAGTCCTTACCACTATCAATACATCCTCATCCAAAAGTATGGTCATGTGACGACCTCAGCTCTCAAGAGATCAAGGCGGCTCGACCACTATCTCGTACCAGAGGCTGTCTCGTATCACATGCGTGGGTCGGTCATGCGTCGAGACTCGGATCGGAAGGGTGATGGGACTTGCGGACGAATGCCTTGGCGAAGCTGCACGACCAATGAATTGCCCAGGGTTTGAGATGGGTATTGACCGCTGTCGACCTGGTAGCCGTGTGGCGGCGTATTACTCCAAGTATGTATGGCAGGAAGAGCTCGCGCTTTCGTCTCTGGCATCTCGCATCATGCTGTGCTCAGGCTTCACTACCTTCTTTCTCTCCTTCGGTGTTGGGAAGTTGCGAGCCGTCTTCGTCTTGGCAGGCTGTACCCTTGTTTCTTCTTTCCCCACCTTGGGTTGCGGGCCATTGATCCCTTGCGGCTCGCTTGGTGCGACGTTCTTGTCTGGCCTCTACTATCGAGCCCTCATCTGAAGCGCATTTTTCTGCTCTTTCCTATTTCTTACTGGGTAATTGCGAGCCGTCTCCCTCATGGCAGGCTGAACCTCTTTTCCTGGTTCTTCGTCGTCTCGCACATTTCGACGGCCTACTGCTGCCGTCATTACGTTCAATCGCTCCTTGACGCGGGTAGTCGCGAGCCCGTCTTCCTCAGGGCCGGCTGTACCCCGCTTTCATTCTCTGCTTCTCTGTGGCGATTGACTGTGGTAGTCATCGATGTTTGTGCTTTTGCGGTCGTGCTGGATAAAGAAGAGATTGAGAGAGAAGGGCACCGTAATCCAAGGATATGGCCAGTACCGCCCTGCCACGGAAGAACGTATAGGCGGACGTGGTTCGTTGTCTCACCGTCGCTGCAAGGACTTGCAAGTAGAAGAGTCGGGTTTTCCCATGTCGTCTTGGATGCCGGCGTGCATACTTCTCCGTCGGCCTGTCACTGAGCTGTATGCTGTTGCCGATGTTGTCGTTGCCACATCAGCTTGGAAAACAGGAAGTCGAGTTGATCATCTTAGTATCGACCGCATGTCATCGTGGGTGCCGGTGCGCATGACCTTCTATCATCCGTCTTCGCCTGCCCTGTCGAAAGCTGCATGTCTGTCCAGTAGCTGTCGACACTTCAACCGCTTGAGAACACAATGGCCAAGTCAATCATCTTGACATCGGCTTCATGTCGTTGTGGGTACCGGCGGGTATATCCTCTTGACAATCTGTCGTCCTCCTGCCCGGTAACTGTCGCCAATCACGTTGTCGCTAGTTCAAGAGCTCGGAAACACAGAAGGTCGAGTTGATCGTCCTGATATCGACATGAAGCCTCGTCGATGCCGCCGTGCATGTTTCCTATCATTCAGCCTCTTTTCACTTCGTCGGACGGACACACTCCTCATCTCTGCTTAGGCTCCTTTTGCGTGTGGGAGCCCAGTAAAAAAGGAGGTGTTTTGTAGCCTGTTCGCCGGGATGGGAACAGGCTGATTTCATGTCGTCATGGTAAATTTCTCGTGAGATTAATGGCCTCAGCCCACAGATGTCGTCGTTGCTATCGCCGTCGTCGTGTTCGTCGTCGTCATTGCAGTCGAACCACCTCAGCTTCACCGAGCATTTGGAACGTGCGCTGAGATCCTCTTGCTCGTCCGGTTTGATGCAGATGGGTTGTCCCTTCCGATAGCGTGGCGGGAGCTGAGGGAGGCTGCGGTACCGAAGACCGATGTGCTGGGAAGAAAATGTTGGCGGCAGTGAGCGCCCTCGAGGCTTGTTCTATACTGCCTGCGAGACTGTGTCTTGCAAGTTTGTGCCGCTCTTGCTTTGTCGTTGTCGTTGTAGGCTCCACAGCCAATTGCGGTCTCATGTGAGGTGAAGAGAAGCTCCTGCCGTCCTGTTTCGAAAGCGGAGACGCTCCGGCATTGGAAACCCTTGCCATGGACAGGTTCAATGTGCGAATACAAGCCGGCGGAGGGAGACGCTGGGGCCTTTGGAAATTCACGACGGAGAAAGGAGAAGTGGCGGCAGTGAGCACCTTTGCGGTCTGTTCGATACTGCCTGGAAGAATGATGCTTTCTGTCCATCTGTCCTGTCGCCTTCGCTGCAGCCTTTTCGCCAGCGACGATTCTACGAGTTGGGCCAGTCTCCCTGGGCTTTCGAGGTTTCTTCTTGCCGTTAATTATTAGCTTATCTTCTCCATGTAGCGGGCCACCATCGACGTTGACTGCCTTGTCATCTCAAAGTTTCGGCCAGGCGCCATTTTCGAGTGGCAGGCCCTATTAGGATCATAGCCGCGAACACATTCCTGGCCTTTTCAAGCTCTTACACAGCTACCATCTGATCGACCTTCCGCGTCCCTGGCTCTTGCTCCGCGCTCCTAGGCAACGATTCAATCTCCTCTTTCCGGTTGCAGCATCATTTTGCTCTGCCAACCACCTGCGTTGATCATGGTATTTTTCGCGTAGATATCATCAAACTCTGAGGGCAACATCAACAAAAATCCTACAAAGCTGATCTTTTTGGGTATCCATTCAAGCCAAGACAACATCCAAACGCCTGTTGGCATCAAGTCAGGCCTGGAACTAGATACTGCCTCCCTCCAAGCGGCGGCGTTCTGGTCAGAGAACAAAGCAGGATCCGTCACGTTGCGTCTCATAGACGGAAGATCGGCCTTCAGCATCTGAGTGGCTTCACGCTTTCTTTGATTGTCACACGTCGCAAACTCCGCTTGCGCCAGATGCGTCAATGAAAGAAAGGGATGTTGCGATGATGAAGCAGTTGCCGACCTACCTGATTAAGACTAAGGGGGCTCTAGTCTTGTGCCTGGCTCAGATGCTGGAACCGTAAGCCCGATATGGCGGGTTGAATTTGCCAGAATCTTATTTAAGGGCTTACTCCCCGCAAAGAGCTGAACTTTCTTGCTCTTGCTGCAGCGCCTATTATGTCCTTACCTGCTACTCTGAAGAGAGAGGCTTCTCGGATGAACACGATCTACGGGTTGAGAGATGTCGCATTGCTAGAGTCTCCGACCAGCTGTGGTATGTGTCTACGAGAGACGAACGCTCGTCGTCGCCGACGGTGTGCTGCTAGGCAAAGCTAAATCGATCTGGGCATCCTCCGTGCTGTCTCAGCAGTGAACGTGTCTGGACGGCGGTCAATGGATGCCCGTCTTTAGTGTGGTGGTGCTGTTTGAAAGAAGCGTCGCGGGGGTTCAGCTTCTCCACTGCGGTTTTGTGACATGTCGGACTGCGGTACTTCTGGATATACAGCTGTGCTTGTGGCGGATAGCTCGATAGAGGTGCGTCGCTTCACTGTGACAAGATTGTAACAGAGCTTGGACAATGAAACAGGTGATTTCATGACCCATGAGGCGGTCGGGTGCAACGGTCTGCATTCGTTCATCGATCCCTAACTTCCATGGTGAAACGAACGTTAGCAACTAAACGGGACGCCATACTTTGGAGGAAAACTTACGACTCTGCCCAACTACCAGAGCGAGTTCGTTTCCATCACCTCACTGAAGGTCGATGATGTTTGCTTTGGAAGACAGTCGGTGCTGGTGATCTTGATTGTCTATCTGCGGAATGCTCAATGAACCCGATCTCCAAGCTTCTCTCACCTCTTCGCTGATATGGGAAGTCCGGTTATCAGATCAAGAATTCTAGGGTTCGCAGTTGTTGCTCTGGACATTGTCGAAAGATTGCCCGGTGGAGGAGGTCATAACATCAAGCAACTAGGATACTGGTGACGGAAGGTTCTGCCGTTGTGTCGTCGGCTGCGGAGGTGGTGGGCAGGTCGTACATTTCAGGTCTTCTTCAACGCCGTCAGTGGATCTGGACTTCCAAAAAAATTTACAGGTCCGAGCAGGTGACTGCGTTACTTACCTTTACGCGCTTTCGGCCTGCCCATCCACACGTAACTTGGTCGCCGCCTCCTTCCACCTCACCAGTCTCCTACCGCTGTCCTTCAAGCTGTCGAGGCTACTTCTGCCTTGCACCTCGTGCAGACCTTGAGCCTGCAGAGCTCGCACCGCCAGATACCCCAGAGCGGGATCTTGTCGCACCGCTCGCACTGGCGGTAGAGGAGGTCCACGCACCAGTAGCGCTTGAAACGGTGGTAGCAGATGCCGTTTGTCAGAGGCGCCATGGCGTCCGCAACGTTCCGGGAGGTGATGTGAGCAGTGGATGAATTTGGTGTCTGGAGGTGGTGCTCTCCACGGAAGATGGCTCGCGGGTGTGAGGTCGCTGAGGTCGAAATATTTGCCGTGAGCTTCTCGTGTACGTGCTATGAAGCGGTGTCAGCTGTCTGTTCCAGCAGGGCACCTCGCAAGATTTTTTCTTGAGAGTCATGTCTTCACCTTCTGTGCGTTCTGCTCGACCTTTGCGCGTTCGCTGATCTAGAGGCAACGGAGTCGTGTAATGGTGATCTTTTCCAAGATGTTCCCGGAAAAGAGGAGTCTCTGCGCTTGAAAGCAAGCTGGCAGAGAAGAGGAGGTTGGTAGGGTTGTTGTTGTGATCAAGAAGGCTGTGGGAGGTTGGTGTGAAGCTATGCTCGCAGCTCGCTCAAACAGGCAATCTGATGCCAAGACCACAGTCCGGCGTGAGGCTCTCGATGGATCGCGCTGCTGACGCGGGCTGCAAAAATTGGGAGTCCTGGCACTCGGACTACTGCGGAAGGTGTCGTAAAGATCTGATCCAGGTTATGATCAAGCTACAGCCCGTTCATCAAAAGTGGCAGTTTCCGGGGAGCATTGCGTCGCCTATAGCACGATCGTGTTACGAAAGGGTTTCCGAGGCGACGTGGTCGCGCAACGCGACCCTGGGAGGGTAAAGCATCTTGTAACGAGTCTATCACTGCACTGCACGCTGCTGTAAAGCGCATGTCTTGCAAGGCAAGCAGAGACATGGCGGGCGGCAGTACAAAGGGCAGAATTTGGATCTGACAATCTCATTGAAGCCAGAAGCTAGGTACAAAGGCGGAATGCTATTTGTCTGATGCGGTCCTGCAGTGGGCAAACATAACGGGCGATTGGTAGGATGGGACTTGGAGAGTGGCAATCATCACGAGAGGAGGGTAGCTGTGAGCTTGAACTACTCGTTCGTCAACGGGGGGAAAGATTCGATCGTATGATCGTCCGCTCGACAGAGCGATTGAGGGCGACAGAGACGTACAGCTACCTGAAGGATCCTCTCTACTTCTGCTCATACATGAGCCCAAGTTTCGCTCAATGACGCTCTATCTATGGGTGTAGATACACTGCACCTACGACCATCCCCGCCGTCTTCTCTCCGTCCTAGCCCCTCATCTCTGATTCCTCATTCGAACCATGACCTGAGCCTCGTCCGACCCCTTCCAACTCCGTCGTTGCTCCTCGGGAAGTAGATGTGTTAGGACCATCCCGACAGCATGAACCTGCACCGACTGGGCTGCCCATCGCATCGATGGTAGTCTAGTCCCTGATGTCTGCGCCTTTGGCTGAGTCAACCGTCTGGAAACCTGTTCAGTCAAAGTCGAGCACGGTCGCCGAAGGTGCTCAGGACTTACGGGAGCCTCTTGCTTTATTTCCGATAATGCTGGGTGCGTGTTCTTTTCTTCCGCGAGGAGGACATCTTCGCCCCTAGATGGTGGGTTTCGTCAGTCATGCGCGTCTCCCAGAGGGGATGCGGAGCTAGACTGAGACCTTTTCTGTTGTCGCGTGCCTCGCGTGGGGAGTTTGTCTGGAGATGGGGAGAGACGGGTTTACCCAACTCCGCTGTAAATCTTCCTCTGAAAAGGGTCGGTTTTAGCATGGGCGAGTGTGTGTTTGGGGTGTGTGACTGGAGTAAGAAAGACAGAAAGGCCGTTGTGCCTTGGAGAAAAAAGGAGAGGATGTGGGGCGGAAGGTTTGCGCTCTCGTATCCTCTGACTGCTCGGCTTTCCATGCCGTGAATGGTTATGAAAGGTGTGAAAGTCAAGCGACGTTCTGTGAGTAAGGCAGTGCTTTTAGCGACCTATACGGCCACTTTATCGCAGATTTACGAAAGGGTAAGTGCCAACTTTACGTTTTTGGTATTGGCCCAGATTCAAGCACGTACCTTCGTCCCGCCTGTCGCCTGTACTCTTTCCTTGCAGCGATCACGAGCAGGTTTGATACATCGAAAAGTCGTGGCAGAGCACGACGTTCCCTGAGAATGGCTGTCTCAAGGTCTCTCCGTAACGCAGGTCACAGACTTCATCTAGTGCCCAGCAGAAAAGATCGGACTGTGGGGTGTGATATCCAAATTCTTCCCACCCAACCATCCACTTTCACTATTTAACCTGGTAAGTCGTCTGTCCGTGCTACTGCTCTGTTTGTGCATTTGGAGTCATTGTTCGTAATGTCTATTTGACAGGCCGTCGGCATCACCGTCAACTTTCGCAACTCGAAATTGCGCCATCATTCTAGAACGATCGAACACTTCCGCAATAGCCCTGAGTTTCTGATGCCTACCCATCCCTTTGCAATTCAATGCCGTCTCGGGCTCCCATCAAGCGCATATGGCCGTCGAGCTTCCCTATGGACCCGGCCTACCGTCATATTCGCCCATCATCTTAAACCGCATCTCCGAGCGGCGACCCCTCCGATCAATCCTTGTCCCTTGTGCAGCACATTCAATGGACATCCGACAAAGCGCAAATGACAGATACATAAAGCCTTTGTTCTATCACCCACCCTGACGGACGAGCAAGACGGAGCCACAGACGCAGACCGGAAGTAGAAGACTGTCACAGATTGAAACAGCTCGGAGCGGATGCGTTCTGCACACAGCACGGATAGCTTGCGAAAGACAACGAAAACAATCGCCCTGTCGTTCCATATCCCGTCAGACATAAAAACCGCGTTCGAGCTCAGAGTCTGACGGCAGGCTCCAACCCTCCCACTTCTTTAGGCCACCGATGGAAAAGATCAGGGAGCCTTGTTGCGACCTACGATACCACAACGAGCGACGGGACTATTCCACATCTAAAAGGTCAAGAGATGCTGGCCGTCGGATGCACGCCCTAAAGCGTATTGGCAGATATTTTAGGACGGACAAGAGGTTGACGTTGAGGTTGGGGAAGTGGCGTCATCTAGCATCGAGCCACGTGGTCCAGCAAAATAGACTGAGCATGGCGTGACTGGACGACACCACATGGCGAGCGACAGGACGGTATGTCAAGGTGACGAGCGGCCCTTGAGGCGCGTGGCGCGTTGCGGCCGCTTGTGAACGTACGTTGAACGGTCAAGAGGGCAGCCTATCAAGCAGAAGCCTGACAGGAATCTGGCTGTTGAGCACCGCCGTGTTCTTGATTGGACTGGGTGAGCCCAAAACCAAGAAAACCGGACACCGATGTTGTTTGGTGCAGAGTGCCTGATCAGGACGGGACCTCTTTTCGCCAAAGGAAAACGGTACTACAGCGATCTTGCGTTCAGGAGGGCTGTCGACGGCAGCGTCGCGCGCCATGAAGCACCGGGCTCAGCCCGTAATGCTGCGCACGCTCCAAGTCGTCCAAGACGAAGCTGAGATGGCAGATCGGCGTACAAGCATGTCCAGAGCTTCGTGAGGCCGGGCACGGGCAGCTTTTCCCAAATCTCTGCGGAGAGCGCCGCTGCGAGGGCTACATAGGACATAGGTGTGCCGCTGATGTCTACGATGTTTCCTGATGCTGGGCCCTCGACGCGTTAGACGACATTTGCAGGTAGTGTAGACATCGTATCACAATGAGCGTATATATCACAGATCTATTACCGCCGCTGCCGTTCACTGATGCTGAAGTTCTAACGACGTGGCATCCGCCTTTGGACTTTTGATGAAGCAGTGCCAAGCTCTGTAATCATTCTCCTGAACCGTTGGATCATGTCTTCAGGGCCAGTGGACTACGAACTGCAGAAAGCGAAAAGGAGGCAGAGACACGCCTGTCAAAGCCGGCCGCTGCAAATGCTCCACGTGGGATAGCATTTTGAAGTGATTCAAGAATCCCTTTGGCAGTGAGGGAGCAGACGGCACGCACCACGCTGAGATGTGGATAAAAACGTTTTATATCGAAGTAGTGCAGTCGTGAGGCACATCTGACACTGGCGGAGGATGGAAGATAAGTCTGGAGTCTCCTAGGATCTGGTGGCTGGGCGGTACAGAGCGCTTGTCACTTCGAGGCCATGTGCATTAGATAGCGCTATGAAGCATGAGTCGGAGGCTGGTGATGGAGCGGACAGAGCAAAAAAGATGAGCAGAGGCGGAACCGTGAAGGTCTAGACTTGACCGAGGGCATAACGGGCTGGAGAGACCGGCTCGGACATCGATTGCACTTCGATCGGAGACATATCACAGTGGAGCACGATGCAGAAGATTGGTAGAAGTTCATTTGATAGGAGACTACATTACTGCCAGCCAAAGGCCAGTCAACCTATCAAACCATGTGAGTGACATGACTGTATATAACAGTACATGACTGTAGATGACTGTAGATGACAGTAGATGTCGCATGAGAGAAGCTATCTACTGACGAGCCACGAAGGCAGGAATGGCGACGGAGAAGTCACCAGCCACCATGCCCGAACGCTGGAGCTCCGTGGCCTGAATGTACATCTGGCTGACGACAGAGAACGGAAGGAAGGACAGGACAGCAGGAGTGGTGAATGGAGCGGCAACAGGAGCAGCAGCGCCGTGACGACCCTTGGACTTGTACTCTTGACGGTTGGCGACGTTGTAGATGTGATGGCGGCTGAGAGCCTTCTGCGCAGCCTGGTAGTGATTGTAGATCTCGAAGGTGCAGAAGACGCCGAGTGGGAGGTTGTGAAGGTGTCGCTCAGTGAGAGTTGGCTCCCACCAGAACTGGATTGGACCGAAGACGCTGCACAGCTGGATGGCCTCTGCAACGGAGACGCGCTGGCCAGTGTACTTGCTGATGAAGAGAGTGCGCGGTGCCTCAGCCTTCTCCACACGGCAAGGGCGACCCATGACGGCCACGCCGTTGGCTTGGGCGATGGCATTCTCAGCGTGGATCTTCTTCTGCTACCTAGTCAGCCACTTGGTCTTCCACCTGAGGTGCTTGGATACTCACGGAGTACTGGACGAAGGCAATGTTCATACCGTTGTTTGAGTAGACGGTACGGATGGTGCAAGGACCGAAGCGTGGGAAGATGCCGCTCAGAGCCACGCAAAGCTCATCGAGAGAGGCGTCGGAGCGCAGGTTGGCAACGAAGACAAGGAAGTCAGGAGAGAAGATCGTCTGGGCGTTCTCGGCAGTGACGGCAGTGCCTGTAGCAGTCAGCAAAGTTCTCCAACCGCTAGTTGAGATAAGGAAGACTTGCCGTTGTGAGTAAAGTTGGGAGTACCCCAAGTGCCATGGCGGGCACGACCAAAGGTGTTCTTCGCGAAGGCGCGCGTCTTGCCACCCCACTGAGGCATGATCTTGCTGCCATTGGAGGACGCTGTAATCTGAGTCAGCCAAATTTCGAGTGCGAGTGGGGGTAGAGAACACCTACAGACTGGAGAGCTGGATTGCTCTCCCCCATCCGAGCCAGCGCCAGTGAGCTTCACGCCGCCAGCAACGACGCCGTCCTCGGGAATCTCGGTGACGTGATCTAAGCCCTTGACAGAGAGCTCTTCTTTGCTGTTGGTTGCGATCTTGGAGCGAGTGAGCTGCAAATTCGTCAGTGAGCTGATAGCTTAGAAATTGCGCAGAAGGGTACTCACGATGTCACCGTCAGTCTGGTGCTTCTCGACGGGCGCAGACATGGTGCGCTTGAGGTTGTTACCAAAGTCGTAGGCAGTGGTGAGAGGAGTGAGTCCAGGCATCTTGTGGATTTTGCGATTGACAAACTGCACGAACAGTATGATACAGAGCGATGTAGAGTGTTGGTGCTGAGAGAAGCAGAGCCTGTGCAAGAGCGGGAAGAGTGTGAACAGTGTGGGAGAGAGTTGACACCTCGAGCGATTTCTGGATTGAGGTGAAGAAGAGAAGGTCAGAGAGGGAGCGCAGTCGAATTTATACCAAAGATTGTGGGAGGCGGAGAGGAGCCTTGGGCTTTGCCAGCTTGGCACTCAGGCAATGGCGGTGAACCTTGTCCCTTCGATCAGAGTCTTGCGGAAGCTGTTGAGGCTGTTCAGACGATGTTCGAGCACAAGTACGGAGGGGAAGACTGTCAGGACGACGAGGAGTAGTGAAGAAGCCCGTCACAGATCCGAAATACTCTCCCTCAGCTCTATCCATCCCGTTCCTTCCGCAGTATCTTGTCACTGTTGGTGGTGGTGTTTTGGCCGACGATGCAATTCGTCGTCCATCTCGAACACAGCGTGTAGTCGAAGCCGTAGCGCGATCGGCAAGTAAATGCTCACAAAGGGAAAGCGGGTCAGGCCATGGTGCCCTGATGACCTGCATAATCGGAACATATTCCGGGCCCAAAACCCGCTCACCGAGCGTCCGGAGGTCTTTTGATTGGCTCGAGGTGCGATAAGGGCTCGGTTCTACGGTCAGTGGAAAGGGCTGGAAGGTTTTGGCGGGCGAGGGTTGGCCCAGCCCGGCGGATAGGGCTACTTGGCAGAAGCTTTCCAGTGCCGACGTGTGCTCTGAAAAAAGGGCAGAGGCGGTGAAAGCGCTGGATTGACATGCGGGGGTTGCCGGGTTTGACAGCTCTTTACATGAAGGTCTTTCTGAGAGCACAAAGGAGGACGAGGGCCAATAGAGCAATACAGACTGTTTGTGTGTGCAAACATGACCCTGATATCACTCAGGCCCAACCGAGGGTCTTTCACCTCCTTCCTGCTTCAATGTCGCGAGCCTGGTTCGCGCCTTGCCTGATATACGAGGGTGTGTACGGAGAGAGCAGAGACTAGAATGAACGTAACAGCAGGTAGAGTGTAGATGTACGTTGCTCTTTACATCATCCCCATATGCAGAAATCCTCTAACGAGCAATGCTTCCAGCTGATAGCGTGGCCCGTGTCCCCTCTTTCAACAAGCGACTACTGACTTCCAAGGCGAGAGTTCCGAGAAGCGGTGAAGACGCAGTATGAGTGCCGCTCGGCTCAAGGACAAAGATGGTCGAGAAGCTGCTGGGCTATTGGCAGCGTCTACGTGCGTTAGCCGAGCGTATCAAAGCGGCTTGAGGAATCGGGACTGGAAAGATGTTGAGCCACAAAGGTTGTGACCGTCTCATATTTTGCTTCCGTGGCCTCACTAAGAGGCGATGGTGTTTCCCCTACCAATTCTTTCACCCATGCATGAAAGCTGCATGTTGTGGCCCATGGATCTGCCTGCTCGACGCCAGACGTATGGCTCGAGACCGCGATCAGCCCCATTGGCTTGCTGACGGTCAATGGGGCGTTTCTCTTCTGTCTCCCCATCAGTAGCTTCTCGGCGGTCATGGATAGACTTCAGAGGAGCATTCGAGCGGGTATATTGGCTCGATCGAGGGCCTTGCGTTCGAGGAATAGAGAAGGGTTTCCATGCGGTTTTGCTATGCAGCGAGCATTGCAAGGGAGCCATGAGCAGGGTGAAGCAGAGTATGCTGCAGTTGGATACAGTGTCTGCTGCGCCTGACGTTAGTAAGAGACACATATCGAATGGATAGTATGCTGAATGGAATGCTGGCCAGAAGTACCTGCAAAGTGATGGCTTGGACACAAGGGTGTCTGTGAGAGGTTGGGAGAAAGGACGCTCGTGTAGTGGATGTGCAGACAAGAATAAGTCGGCCCCTAAAGGAGACGTTTTAATCTTGTTATACTTGTGGCTCGCTGAGCTAGATTTTGTGAGGGTAGGCAGTGGTCCATCGGTGTGAGGAAGCGCGCTGGCAGATCGTGAGTGTAAACACATCCGGATAGAACATCACCCAAGAATCTTTCAACCCATACCAACGAAAACCCTCCACATCCTCGTCGAACCTCCTAGATACACAAATCCACGCTACTCAAACCCGTGCTCACGCCCTCGGGCTCCCTCAAAAGACTTCTCTCCAGCCCACTCAACGCGATCCAAAGCACCACTTCCAAAAGTTGATCTCTTAGCAATGGCCCTCCCAACGCGCTTCACACCCCTCCTCCACACCCACCACCAAGCCATCTATCTCTTGGCAATAAACCTGCTCTACATGATACAAGAAGTCCTCGACGTCTCCGAGGCTCCCAACTCGCCTACGCCGTCGAAGACATCGCTGCGGAAACGCCTGATAAAGGCCTTCAAACGGCTCGTACAAGATTGAAAGCACTCGCGCGCGGTGAAAAAAACGTTCTTGGACAAGCAACACGAGCTGAGTAATGATGGGAGGACGATGTTTCGCGAGTGGAAGCAGCTCGTGAAGAAGCTTGGCAAGGAAAGGTTTAGTGAGCGCTTTGTTCCCCTATCTGAGCTGCATCCTAAGCTAGCGGACGATGGGAATGGTGTTGGAGGGGAGGGATACGGCGCGACCGTGCTGATGAAGATGTCTCCGGATCTGTTTCGACCGGAGAGGACTGGTCAAGGGCAGACGGAGAACGATCGAGAAGAGACGGCGGGCGAGGCAGGAGAGAACGGCGGACAGCATTTGGGAGAGTCTTGGCCAGAGTATGGCTATCTGGCGGAGTAGTTTTGACGCTTCTGTGCGGTGGGATATCACAGACGGTGAGACGAGGCTTTGGAGTTAAGAGAGAGCGCATTGGCCATAGCTTTGTCGCCGTCTTTGCTGGAATACGGCACATGACCGCACTTCGCTCTCATAGTGACCACATTGAAACATACACTTCTTGAGAATCGTGCTTGTGAGATGTCGTGTTCGTCTTGCATTGAGTACTTGTCGAGATTCGGCGCCGAACATCGAGGGTCCAAGTTGAAAAGGGGTGTCACGTGATCCACCTCCCGCCATCCGGCATGACGGCGGTTGGACATGCATGCTCCAGCATTGATACCAAAAATGTCCGCATCTCCGTCGCAATACATATTACTTTTCATAAACGTGTCGTTATCAATGGCATCTCTAGTATTCTCCGCGGCTTTAGACATAGCTGGTACGCGATAGGCCACTTGGCGAGCGATAACGCAAGGCGGGCGATCGGCGGGACCAGGGTTCGGCAGAGAAAAAGTTCCCCATCCAAGCACGCCAACATGACCCAACACGACATTTCCGGGGCAAAAGCCTCGCCATGACAATCACTTCCATGTCTTGTCTATCTACACTCCAATCCTCCAACCAGCTGTATAAACAGCCATATCCCCAGGACTTCGGTTGACAGACTCGCAAAGCAATCCGGCATACTCGCCTCATACATCCCACCATCTTCCACCCTTCGAACACCGCCACCACCATCGACCATGATACCAGCGCTTCTTACTGCTGTTGACGCAGTCGATCAGATACATCTCATCGTTGGCAGTAACCCTCTTGCGAATGCACGCGTAACGAAGAGCTTGGAGGTAGGCGCGAAGCCCGTACTGGTAGCGCCGGAAGACGCCACCCTACATTATGCGCTTCAGAAGAGAATCGACGACAAAGAGGTTATCTGGATCAAGAGTGGCTTTCAGGATGACCACCTAACTACGTTGGGACGCGAAAAAGTGGGCGGCGTAGTCGACACTGTATTCGTGACAATGGCGGGCAAGAACGATCAACGTACGTGGCGACTCTTCTAAAGCTGGCGTACGCCTTTGTCACCCTCCATCCGCTATACAGGATGGTGACAATCAGAGCGCATACCATACGGGATCAGAGCTGACAAGTAGCAGGCGAACACATCTCCCAGTTATGCAAGCGTCTCCGAATTCCCATCAACGTCGCCGATATGCCACACCTCTGCACCTTCACGCTCCTCTCCGCATTCACCGACGGTCCATTACAGATTGGCGTCACAACAAGCGGTCAAGGCTGCAAGCTCTCCAGTCGCATACGACGGGAGATTGCTTCGTCGTTGCCGCAAAAGCTGGGCGAAGCTGTGGGCAGACTAGGCAGCATGCGAAGGAGGATCTGGGAGGAGGACCGCATCGCACATGAAGCCAACACTGTGGCGTCAAATCTCGAGGTTGATGGTGTGGGAAACGACGACGAAGATATTACTCAACCGGCGACCTTCAACAAACTCATACTAGAGAAGGACATCGAGGCCGCACGCACACGGCGCATGCGCTGGCTTTCTCAGATCTGCGAATACTGGCCTTTGCGTCGCCTCGCAGCCATCACAGACGCCAACGTCGAAGCCGTCCTCCAAGCATACACCTCCAGCCTTCCCTCCACCTCCCTTTCCCACATCACCACCAGCAACACCAACACAGCACCTCTCGACCCGCACACCCTCGATGCCCGCAGCAAACGCGGCACCATCATCCTTGCCGGCTCCGGTCCAGGTCACCCAAGCCTATTGACACTAGCAACTCACCAAGCCATCAAAACCGCGGACCTCATCCTCGCCGACAAGCTTGTCCCTTCTCCAATCCTCGACCTCATCCCCCGCCGCACACCCGTCCAAATCGCGCGCAAATTCCCCGGCAACGCCGACGCCGCGCAGCAAGAATTACAGTCCCTCGCCCTGGCGGCGCTGAAGGAAGGGAAAGTCGTGCTACGGCTGAAACAGGGGGATCCGTACCTGTACGGGCGCGGGGCGGAAGAACTCGCAGATTTCAGAGCCCATGGGTATCCGGTTACGGTATTACCTGGTATCACGTCCGCGCTATCGGCGCCCATGTTCGCGAAGATACCGGCCACCCACCGCGGCGTAAGCGATCAGGTACTCATTTGCACTGGAACAGGACGAAAGGGAGCCTCGCCTATTCCACCAACTTATAACCCCACGCAAACGGTTGTCTTTCTCATGGCGCTGCACAGGCTGGACGCGCTGGTCGAGAGTCTGACGGGTCTACCGCCTTGTCATCACAGCCACACGACGTTTCCCCGCGCGACGCCCACGGCCGACGAAGCGGCGAAAGCAGCGCCGGAGCTTATCATGGCGGAGAAGCTGTGGCCGAAGGAGACGCCGTGTGCGATCATCGAGCGGGCTTCTTGTCCTGATCAGAGGGTCATAAGGAGTACGCTTGAGTGGGTGGGTGCCGCAGTGCAGGAGCTGGGATCTAGGCCGCCGGGGTTACTCGTGGTGGGAAGGAGCTGTGAGGTGCTGGAGGGAGTGGAGAGGGAGGGCGGGAGGAGGTGGGCTGTTGAGGAAGGGTTTGATCTGGGTGTTGTTGAGGGCATGGGACTCGATGGTGTTGAGGGTCTGAAGGGGGTCGTGGGTGGAGTGGAGGATGGGGAGAGGGCTAGGGTGGTGTAGGTGGGGTGTTCGTTATCATGGTTTTTCTTGTTGAGCGTGGCGGAGTTGCAAGGTTTTGATATCCCTAGACGTATAGAGTAGACTGTGCTGTTGACGCTTTCTTTCAGCCGTCTAATCGCTTCTGTCGCCTTTGTCGCCTCTGTCGCTGTCTCATACATCATATCTTCCAACTACGCCGGCCTTGAACACGCCCCCCGGTCAGCCCCTCTCGTCTTCATGCTCACCGCCGCACCCACCACTAGCGTCCTTTCCCATGATACCAGCTCAACCGGTCGCCGAAATCGCTATCCAAGCCCTCCGCCTCCTCTTCCTGCTTACCCCTCCACAAGCTTATTCCCCCCCCCCACCATCATCTAAGTACTCGTCAGCACACATCAACAGCGAAGGCCAAAACGTCCAGCAAGCCTGGTCTCGAGGACGTCAAAGGATTCCTTGACGCAGGTAGTGGATCCCCTCCATGTCGAGGCGCTGCACCTGGAGCTCGTAGCGGAGCTGGGTCGGCCCAGCGCTCGAAGTACGAGCGTGGAGGGAGGTCGGGAGGCAGTGGTGGTGGGGGTTTGCAGAGAGGGAAGCTGCTTATGAATACCATGGCGTTCCTTTTTCGAGTGGATGGTGGTGGTTGATAGAGGATCCCTTTGATGAGGGGTGTGATTGCAAGGAAGATTGAGTGGGATTGTATGGATGTGGGATTTGTGATGTAGATTTTGGTTACGTCTCTGCAGCGTCGAGGTTGTATTATTTACGCGTTGCGGCAATGGGATATTGCCAGTTACGTCAGCGGAGAAGTGAGTTTGGAACCACATGCGAAGGTCCAAAATTCGACGGCACTTGAGGTCCGGCCGGTGTATCATTTGTTCTGAGAGCATGTAAGTACATGGTGTTTAGTAAGGTGTGTAGTTGGTAGTGTCCTGACGTCCTGTCGGATGTCGAAAAGTATACATGGAATTTTCCAGAGCCGTTTTTCCCATCAGCCATTAATCCGGCAAATGCAGTACTCAAGACGCCCCCCCGTAGGGATCTGACAGTGGTATAGTAAAAGCAAGCAGACAGTAGCCATCATCTTCACCAGTCGAGTACAAGAAGCAGAAAGCAGTTCCATTTCCACCATACTCCGCCATGCGCCGTCGCTTAATCGGTCATTGTTCTTTTAGCAGGGCTCATAGCGACCCAAGTATTCCTTCGTCACTCGTTCTGAAATCCTCTGAACCCGTCTCCTGGTCATCTCGCCAGTCCCGGGATCCGTCTTGTACTCGTAATCTGCTGGTGCAGCGGGCGGCGTGTGGGAAGAGCAGACGATGGGTTGGTCTGGTGTGAATGGTCGGGTGATTGATGCATCCTCGTTACCAGGAGTTGCGATCCCACGCAGGGTCTGTTGAGGCTGTCAGCGAGTGT
>JAWDJW010006364.1:0-17787 GCA_033119265.1 Coniosporium uncinatum
TGGTCTCTATCGGCAACAACGCGTCCCCGTTGCCAACGTGTACATGCAATCCTGTGTCGCCATTAGCAAAGATCCTGCATCCGCAGCGTTCGAGCATGCGTAATGTTGCAAGCACGTTCTCGATCTCCAGCCGCCAATTATCACGGTCCAATTGGAAGACGCGAGAGCTAAGCTCTAATGCCTCAATGGCAGATCTTGGAGGTAACATGGCTTGTTCTGCGGCGGACAAATGAAGCTCTTCCCGACTTACCGTCCATTGACTATAGGTTGGACCTTCAGGCTGCGGAGCAAAGATATCCTCGTCGAACTCAAAGCCCGTAATTTCAATACCGATCTGGCGTAGTTGCTTTTCCACAGCATTGCCAGCTTGATCCGGCCCGTCGTACTCTGGAAAAAGACTGCGGAAGAAGCCTTGCGGGTACACGCAGATGAACTCAAGCTCGATCCCGAAGGTGATATGCAAAGGTCGTGCCATCGCAAATACAGATATTAGCAGAATTGGCGGAGAATTGCCATGCACTGCAGCCAGCTGCTAGAGAGGAAATGTAGGGGATAAGTTTCGTCAGACCCGGCCCAAGAACAACAGACTATTTTCTCAAAATTTGCGCATCCAGCACATCGCCAATCCTAACAACAAAGGCGCTCCTCGCTAAGACTCTGGCTTCGACTATCTTTGTTTCACATGAAAGATAAGTGTACGACGTTTGTCAAACAAAGACACTCTTTAGCCGCTTGACAGCATGTCGTTGTTCCTTCAGACTCCTCGCTTCGCTTGTTTCAGTAATGTTCTATTCCAGTGTTCTCGTAATGATCTGTAGGTCCACTTACAAGGAAAACACGTCATGCTCGGTTCGCTTTGGTGATTCTATGATCAAAATCCACTATGGAACTCTTCGGTCGAGCACTTCGACGACACCTTGAACTCAACCGAAGCTGTTGTTCACGCCTCCTATACAGCACACTTCATGGACAAAAAACACGACGTTGTTCGTGCCCAGATTAGTAGAATTCAGAAGCAGATCATCTAATTAGACTACTTGTAGCCCTCTGACCTCGTTCGAACGTGTACAGCGTTGTCACTCAACGTCGCATATGCGAGGACGTTGAGCTGACATTGACGAGGATGAAGACGATCGTATCATCTTGATTCTGAATTCCCTCTATCATTGTGCCCATAATAGACAATCTGCTGGTTCGGTATTACGCTGCTATTTACATCAATGTCTGACCCGGAAAGGTTTCTTCATCCATTCTTCATTTCGCTCATTACGATCTATGCGCCATTGAGGATCTAATCCACTTTCGTAGCATACGATGATACTCTTCGCTTGCTCCACGTCTGCGTGAGTGTCCCTTCTGTCAAGGTCATGCTGCTTGTCCACAAAGAAAAGGAATTCGTTGGCCGTTTGGTAGACTCCGTTGACACAATGTCCAGAGTTCTGTTGATCATCCCTGATATACAGGACCAGCATATGGACGGAAGCTCCGCGACTCGTTCTGCCACTTGTATCGATTGGCATGTCTTGGACGTACTTGTCCAACGTGCTAAAGATGTTGGATTTCTCCCTATCCAGCAATTGAAAGGCCGTCTCTTTCCCAACTACCGTGTCAAAGCGCGCATATTTGAAATCGAATTTGGATCTTCTTAGCAGATCGATGACCTCGCCGAGCTCGAGCGGCTTGTCCGGCAGGGAATATCCGTACGTTTCATTCCAAAGGTCTTCCAATGTATCGTAGTGGAGCATAGCAGCTATGGAGACAGATACGCAGTTGTTCTGCATATCGCTCGGGTTGAGATAGGAGCGCCCAAAGCCCATGTTGTTGAGTGCTTGGCCAAAGCCATCGAGATTGCCGGTGGAAACAGCCATGTTGATTGAGGAGGTTGCTTCGGGGTTCTCTGCGCTTTGAAAAGAAGCTCGAGGCAAGGGTTGCAGATGTGAGCACCGAGCGTCAAGACTGGGCAACACGGCAGATTATTATACGAGCAGGGCGCAAGTGGTCGCGAGGCTGTCCAGCTAGCGAGCTAAATAACATTGGTCGTAGAGATGGCCTAATCCTAAGCCGCACAAGAGATGGTATACGAGCAAGGCGCAAGTGGCGGCGAGGCTATCCAATTAGCAACCTTAACGTGGTCGCTCGTAAATGTGGCCTGATACTCAGCCTTGCAAACAAAAGCTGCATTATCGTGCTTAGACAGCCAATCAGCTCAAGTAGAACCAAGGTCACTACCAACTCGTATACCCACTGTGTGCCATGCGTTTGCTTGTTCCGTGTATTGTTCATCTGATGGAATGAAGGGCCGGGGGGATGTTCGATAAGAGTCCTCTCGTCCTTTATTCGTCACGAACCTCTCCAATTCCCGATTCTGTCAGACCGCAGTGGGAACGCCTCGAGGACTTTCCCTGAATCAGTTCAACTATTTGCGCATTAATGGGTCCAGGCAGTACAACAGGGTGCCGAGTGAAAATTCAAACGTTAAGTCATCTACGAGGACTACGCTGTGGACTCGTATGTCCAAATCTGCCCCGGCTCTATTCTGCCATAACCTTGTTTCTCGATAAGTCGCATACGATGATTTTGTCGAGCCGCCGATGTCGTAGGATGCACTCCATTGTCGTGACGATGGATTCACATAGAGGAAGTGTATTGAGAGGCACTTACTTGGTCTTTTGCCTCCTTTTGCTCTCCTTGTAATGCAAAGCTTGCTGACAAACTTGAGAGAGTTCAGGTGGCGGACATCACAGCGAACATTGAGTCGTTCCTCTAGGCATATATAAATCCTGCGCCATATCGTAAGAGTTCAGCGTCTAAACTGAGTCTCCGAGTCCCACGGTGATGCAAGCACATATACGTGCAGCCCGCGCCGCATCAAAACCAGACAATGAAGGTCGAGCTTTCGAGCTGCGCCCTTGCTATGTGTCTACTTCGTTGCCGTGCCGTCATGTCTAAAAGCGCACCTCGCCCATGGCAACGCTAATGGTGTCCTCGTGACTAACTCGCGGTCACTTCCAGCAAACCCTCGTGACGGACTCATAACACAAGAGATTGGAACAATCACCGTTCCCGGTAATTACTTCACGGCGTAGGCGTAGCCTACGTTCATAAACGCCGATAAAGGGTACACGGACCTCCATGCCTCTGACGATTCCATACGACATAGAACTAAGTTCGTCGATTCCCCTTGCCAACGAATTTGCACTATTCACCTAACGCTCCCCAACTGGCGTTCCTTCTCGAACTCGTGTGAACGAGCTGATCAGGACCATGGTCTCCCTTTTGCGGCATATGACACGAGATCGTTTCCAACTCTGATGAGACATGTTTTTGGTGGCTGCGGTGAAGACAACTTACTCCTCTCCTTTTCACAGCGCCGGATCCTGGCAGATCACTTTGACTTCCAACATCAATGTTGCGTAGAACCTGGTCACCTCCGGCGACAGTTTTGTAACGCCCGAGGAAGTGGACAACATGACGTTCACATTAGTCGCACTTGACGACAATCTTGCGGTCATGTCGCTCATGATCTCGCGATTGATAAGTCACCTTTGAAAGTGATTGGGCGCAGTCGCGAGAAACGCACAATCAAGGCGATAGAGAGTATATCGTTAAGTCAACGTCACAAAGTTCCAAACCATCGAACAGACGTCCTGCACAACCAGCGAATACTCGGCAGCGGTATCATCTCAGTAAGACCACGTGGGAAGTTTAGTATCCCTATAGTTTTACATCGAGCAGACTTGCGTCGGCCAAATTCATAGCATAATCAGGACTCGTGTTGTTATACATTGTTCGTTGCTTTGCTAGTACCTTGAGGTCGCTGCCTACGTCCTGTTTTCTCAGTCAACATCTCCACCGACACCATTCTCTTCCACAGCAATGATCTGAAATCCATTAGTAAACGGTTGCCCTATTTTTGTGTCCAGTCGGTTTCCCTCTCAGGTCAAACATTGATCTAGGCAATACGGGCCTCAATGCAAAATTTTGCCCCGTGCGGCGTAAGTTGAGGAACAACAGCGTACCCTAGATCTCTTTTTAATACTCTGTTGCTGATTCTCGTCGAGAAGAGCTACCCAGAGACGATTCCTTCCTCCCCCTCCATGGGACAGTCCTTTTCCAATGCGACCTTATCACCAATAACTGATCGTATCTCTCCTTTAATCTCAGCTTGCTCTGCGGAGGCAAGACCATGTATCGGCCATATCAAGATTTCTTTCTTTTCCCTCTTGTCCAGATTTGTATCATGAGGCGTGGCTTCGGTCATCATGAATCGATGTAGATTGCAGCCACGGCTGGTGGACGATGGAGACAAATTCTCGGACGGTGTTTGAGTAGCACGTTGCTATGAAGATGCGATCAGATGAGTGTTCGTTGCTAGTGCATCGAGAACATCGAAAGTTACGGCGGCGTACGTCATGGCTGCTGTGCCACAGTGGTGCATACCATCAGATTAGCGCGTGTCGGCAACATCCAACCACACTTCCATGCGAAATGCGCCTGGAAGTCCACCAACATGGCAGTCGACATCACTTCGTCGCTCCATCGATGACTGTACAAAAAGCTTCGCTGCAACCTCAAACGGCAGTGGATAGGAAACGACCTAGACTCCAACATCTACAAGGCCAAGCAAATGTGCGCAATAGCATCAGAATGTTGCAATCCTGCTCTAGGTCTGCACATGCGCCGGGGGCGCTGTGTTTCCACTGGTTCAGCGCACGTATCGGGACGTGTTTGTGCTCATCTTGGATCTCAAGCACAGTTTAGACCTTGCCAGCAATACTACGTCTCTCTATTGCTGCGTAAATCTCTACAACATTGAAGTCTCTTCTCCATTTCGTTTGCCATCAGTACGACGGAGGAAGCACATAAATCCCATTGATACAAGGTGAAGCCAAGCTAAGTCTGAGTAGCGAAAAACTAAGAGCGCGGTTCAATCAGTTGAATGTACTATATACATAGGTACGTTTGTATATACATACAACATACTACGTGATCCTGATCTGTGTATATTCTAGTATCTCCTATCGAGGCTTACCTGCTCAGCCTCCTCTTTGGCCTTTATAGACAGCTTCTGCTACGCCAGGTCGAAGAGGCAGGCCATTCATTCAACTGTACAGAGTTTTGGAAGTGCCTCATGTTCAGCAAGCCTGGATGTGCCTGGTCAAGCGTCGTTATTCCGCACAGTCGCATCGCGGTCTCCAGCTCGTCCTTGAGTACTACTTTCATTCAGTGCGTGCAACTCTGGACGAGTACCACAACCGCTCACCTTCAAGGGCATGCTCGACTCCTTCTTGACCATACATCAAAGCGTAGAAGAACGGACGGCCTAGACATACTGCAGATGCCCCAAGACAGATTGCCTTGAGAATATCGGTTCCACGTCGAATACCGCCATCAATCAAGACAATCATTCTCTCCATGAGTTTAGGATGCATAGCACGAACCTCTGCGAGCGTTACGATGGCTGGTTGCGCTGTATCGACAGCCCTCCCGCCGTGATTGGAAATGTAGATGCCGGCGCAGCCAATCTGGTACGCACTCAGTGCGTCCTCGGCGCATTGGATACCCTTGACAAACACCGGTAGTCCTGTGTACTCTTTGATCCACTTGATGTCGCTCCAAGAGAGATTTGGGTCAATAGCCCGGCTAGCACGTTCTGGCAGTCGACTCGTTTGGGTATTGCCAACGCTACCTGGTTTGCTGATCGTTTTTGCGCGCGCAATCTTCTGCTCATATCTTTCATTCGCTTCCCTCTTGCTGAATACGGGGAGATCGACTGTCACGACGATGGCGCTAGCTTTGAACCGAATCGCATTGTCGAGCAGCGTTTTGGTAAATGCCCGATCTTCGCTAACGTACAGCTGGTAGAAGAACGGTTGCTTATCTGGCAGATCTCCTACGATCTCTTCAGTGGAGTAAGATGACATAGTCGGTATTATGACTATGCTGCCTTGCGATACAAGACCTTTAGCCAACGCCTTCTCGGCATGCGGATGCACAAGAATTGCTGAAGATGCTGGGGCGTTGAGTATCGGCATAACCAACTTCTCACCAAGGATGATGGTGCTACAGTCGACATGCTTGACACTTCTGAGGACTCGAGGCCTGAACATCAGTTTCTGGAACCAGTCGGTGTTCCAGTCGCGAGTTAAATTGTCGTTCGTTGCGCCAGATATGTAAGCCCAAGCCTTTTCGTTGAGACATGTTCGTGCAGCTTTTTCGAAATCGTTGAGGTTGAGGATTTCCTGCAAGTCAGGCAATTCAGCCCGTACTTTCGCTTTCTGGGGGCTTTGTTGCTGCTGTGGAGCATTGCGACTTTGGGCTTGTGTGACCGACAATTTCCCAACCTTCTTTTCCTCTTTGAGAAACTCGCCGATTAGCCCAGGGCCGTGAAACTCGTTATAGATGTCGCTTGCATCTCTTCCGAAGTATCTAATAATGACCTCTTCGCCTCCAGGATGATATGACGCGAAGTCTGCTACGTCCCAAACCACATTATTGACAACTAGCCAGGCGTCATCCGAGCTATTGTGCTTGCGCACTTCATCAAGTGTTAACAACCCAAGATCTTCCTGCATTATTGCCAGCGACTCCTGCCGCAAGTCGAAGGTCCATTGTACCGACTCTGCGCCTCTTATCAGGTACTCGGGGAAGCCTTCGGAATTTCGGTGTTGAGAGTCCGCGATATCAGCCCATTTTTGGATAGTTCCCATTCGCCTCTAGCCTGAACTAGCGCTCGACACCATGGCCTGCGTTGGAACGATGCTAGGATGGGTTTGACCACAGCGTTCTCCAACCAGATCGTCTTTGATCGGGAACTTTCTTGCCATGCGGAGCTGAGAGTGTAGATTGTTAAAGCCCGAATTTTTCCGATCCATGACTCGCGAGTAATTGGTCATGAGGATAATAGAGGGTCAGAACTACAGCTCTTGCCAAAAGTACGTGGAAAATCGCGGGAGATTTCGAGGTGTGAGGCTCTTCGGACCCCGCCGGTTTTCCACGGACACGATGCGGATCACAGACAGCGCTAGCCATTTACGTACTCCTTGCCATGATCTAGAGTCGGCTGTAATGGTGTTCATATTTCCTTTACGGCCATGGATGATCGTAGCAGGATTGAGACCATGGAGAAACTACAGATCATCGCCTCTAGTCTATAGACAAAGATCGATATCGTTTCCGACTGTCAAAGCTGGTGAGACACAAGTCTGGATTGGTCACAGACAGGCTACAAGCTCGGTCAACAGGTGGAATGTATGCTAGTCCAAGTCTCTAAGACTGACATCGGAATGTCGGTTTCCATCGGGCCCAGTCCCTTCGGCTAAGCTTCATGTTGATTCTCATCCGCCGAAATCCCGAAATACCGAATTGAAAAAGCCCAATACTGATGATAATCAGACCCTTCATGGAAGCAGGTTACCGCCAGTACACATTCTCTATACTGCCCGAAGTCCTTCTCAAGTACCGTCAAACTTCAACGCTCTCTACACGGTCAGAGACATCTTAGCGTAATGGTGACCGCTACCACGACCATCGCTGCAAGGCCTGCAACCCCCCCATCGTCCATGGAAATCAGCAGCCTGGTCGCCACAGAGTCTTCGTTACCACAAAAGGAAGATGGAAAAACTCAAACACCTCTGGAGATGATGTCTCATGGCCCATTAAAGCTCGCGGGGGTTCCCAAGCACCCAACTTTTGCTGCTCACCGAATACGGGCTCTCAATCACATGGCCGCCGCCTTCCGGCACTGGGCGCATTCAGACTACGTTGAAGGAATGAGTGGTCACATCTCCGTTCGGGATCCTGAGTACCCTGCTGCCTTCTGGACGAACCCGTTGGGCGTGCATTTTGGCCTCTTGTGCGTTAGTGACATGATCCTCGTGGATTTTGCAGGCAAAGTCATCGGCGGCGACCGCACCCGGCCACCGAACACCGCAGGATTTCTGATCCATTCTGCAATCCACCAGGCTCGGCCAGATGTGCATGCGATCTGCCATGCTCATAGCATATACGGAAAAGCTTGGTCTGTCTTTGGAAAAAGGCTGGAGATGCTGACGCAAGACGCGTGCAAGTTCTTCGGCCAAGCGCAGGGAGTGTATTCTGATTATGGTGGTGTGGTCTTGGGATTTGAAGAAGGCAAGAGGATTGCGGCTGCCCTCGGTCCTCGAGGCAAGGGCTGCATCATGAGGAATCATGGCATCCTCACAGTTGGTCAGACTGTGGACGAAGCTGCGTTTCTATTCACGTCCATGGAGCGGAGTTGCCAGGTTCAGCTACTCGTTGACGCGGCGGCTGCCAAAGGGACTCCCAAACTCATTATCGAGGACGAAGAAGCGATGCTCAATCAGGAGGTTGAGGGTGATCCGGAGATCTGCTACGCAGAATTCCAGGTATACTACAATCACATTGACCGCCTTCACAAGGGCGAATTCAAGGAGTAGTGTGTGCCGATGGTCTTGTTCTTTACGGATCTTTCGGTGCATGACGTGCTGATATCGCTGCAGCCTGCGAACATGAGGATGACCGATGAATCATGAAAATTATAATTTGACGTTTGGTTCCATTGATTACACACTCGTACAAGCGACCGTATTGAAACAGCATGGTCCCTTCTCAAGCAAGTCCCACTACGCCTTCAGCTTGCCCCAGTGAATGTGTTCCATACCTCCCTCTGGGTCGTCCAAGTACCAGGTGATATCGTAACCCTCCTCCTCCCATGCACTTTTGCCATTGCCTAGAAAAGCAAAACGGTTTGGCGATTCCGTCCTCCACTCGAAGTCCTCATAGCGAGGATATTGCAAGACGTGAATACTACCCACGCGACTGCCTGGATATGTGATGACAGTGCCATCATCTGTACCGCCTTTCAGCCATGAGCGGCACTTTGTGCTCCAGACGGTCTTCTTGTGAAACTCATCATTGTATTGAGTAAAGTCCTCAACAGCTTCATCTCTGGGTACGAACGACTTGTAACCCTCCGTTTGGGCTTTGTAAATGATTCGAACGAAATATTTCGTCATCGCCTCAATGGACATGAGAGCGGAGCCATGGGAGAGTGGGGAATTTGGACCCATGTACACTGCTCCTTAATTAGCTCACATATACGGGCTCAGAACTGCAGGGAAAGCAGAGCATTTCACTATACCTAGATAGTTGGGCATGTTGTTTACAGCCACAGCGAGATAGCCCGTAGCCCTTGATTTCCACATGTGGCGCAGGTCACGCCCATCCCGGCCAATGATTGGAAAGCGTGGTATCCAAGAGTAGTCGAAACCAGTCGCCAGGATAATGATATCGAACTCAAGAGATTCCCCACTCACGAGTTCAATACCAGTGGGCGTTATCCGTTTGATATGGTCAGTCACTACGCGAACGTTGTCCTTAGTGAGCGTCTCTAAATAGCCAGTGCCGGGTGTAGGCCGCCGACAGCTTACGCCAAAGGTAGGAATGAGCGCATCTCTGAGAGGGGAGTCTCCGAGTTTCGCAAGCATTTGTTGTGTCAGGTAATCTTTTGCCATCTTCTGTTCAGGAGAGTCTTTGAGGTTCTGTTGACGGCAGCATTAGCGCGACGGTGTGCTAGATACAAGCCTCTCTAAGGACTCACAACTGCGAATCTCGACACCATTGCTTTTTCGATAGCTTTGCGATACTTCAAAAAAGCGGCCGGATCTTGCTCAAACTCATCCTTCTGCGCATCCGAGTCTGGACAAATTTGCGTCAGCAAGATCTTCTCACACTACACTGTTTCCCGAGTAAGATTACTTGCATTTGATGTTCTCGCCATTCTGGCCTGCAAAGTCACTTGCGTAGACAGGAGTGATCCAAGTTGGGTTTCTGATGAAGGTTGTAAGTTGGCTGACCTCTACAACACATATGCGTCAGTTTCGTAGCCAAAGTGAGACAGCAAACACGGGAGTATACCAGGGTGTATAGCCACTAATACCTGGATGGCTGAAGAGCCGTTGCCAACCAGAGCCACTTTCTTGTCTTTGAGATCGATCGACTTCCAATTTGCAGGATGAATCACGTCGCCCTTGAAACTCTCACGTCCTTCGATAATGGGCCATTTCCAATTGCTGAACGTCCTTGTCAGCCAGCAGTGGCGAGTGATCCCTCTCAAGAACCTACTTGAGAAAACCGGCACCGTTAATTAGGATGTGACACTGATCCTCGAATTCCAGGCCTGATTCCAAGTTTCTGATCTTCACCTTCCAAGCACTCTCTTCCTCGTTCCACACAGCTCCCATCACCTCGTGTTGGAGGTGCATGTATTTCCCGTAGCCAAATTTCTCCACGATAGCATTGAAATACTCCAGTATCTCAGCACCAGATGCGTAGCTGTCCACTACGGTTAGCGTCCGTAGGTAGCGAAAGAACGGATGAGAAGCTGTACAATTCTTTCCATCTCGGGTTCGGCGACCAAGAGAACTGATAGTTGTGAGCGGGTATGTCGCACGCTACTCCTGGGTATGTGTTCTCTAGCCACGTGCCGCCAGCACGCGGGTTCTTGTCGTAAATGACCAGGTCGACGTCTGTCAAATACTTCTCGACCTGGTGTGCTGTGTTGATTCCGGAAGCTCCGGCACCGATACATATCACACGGATCGGTCGAGCGTGACCTTGAGGAGTAGGTGGAAGTTCAAGTGAAGCAGAAGTTCTTGCTATACTCGCCTCGAGGCCGTTAGGTATGCTCCCCATTGTAATAGTCAAGGTCAGACCTAGGTCAGAAGGCGGCGGCCAATGAGACGATTCTTCTCGAAAAGTCGGTTGCTCAAGAGAGAACAACGTTCGGACATCACGAAGCATCCGCGGTCTGAGGTTATCTATATCCGTGCAAGCAAGTCCAAGGACATTCACGTCGGCTTCTTCGGGTTGCTTGTAGCCGCAAAAGATTCATGTGGACCAGAAAAGGCATGCTAAACCTCTTTGTGTATGTCACAACCATCATAAAACATGGCTGTCGGGATCATGCTCACGCGATTGGAAATGGAACACCGAAGAGTGGACTGAAGTTGCGAGCCAAAAAGAGAAACGAAGCATCTGAAGTCCGAGACGCGAGCCTCCAAGTCCGAGAGACCGAACCACCTTTACTTCTCGGTCTCGGGCGCTAGCCGTAAAGTACCAATCACCAGCCAGTCCACTTTTACACCTCAATCCCACCAAGATAACAACGGCTTGAGTTATCTGTCTGCCCCAATGCCTTGTCCTCGCTGAGTTCGCTGGGCTTGAACTCGAGGCGTTGTTCGACATAACCTGGATCTCTCCATCCGCGTACATTTGCTATCGAGAACGCCGCACGCCGCACGATGCCTTCGGTATCTCGGTAATACTGTGAGAATGGCATGAGTGCCGGCATGGTGGCTTTGAATCTATCTTCGAACGTCGTAGTCAAATATGCGTCTCCACTCTGAATTGCGAGGGCGGGAACTCGCACTCGTTGCAACAACTCTACACGCGCGCACTTCATCTACGACGTCTCTTTCTCCCTCTGAGTAGTCTCTCCCGAAGTCGCTTTTCTGGTCCGTTCTCACCCTCAAAGGCTTTCTGTCGGTATCCTGTCGGTATCAAAGCTATGGCAGTCTCCGATCATAATGATACTCCCCCAATGGAAAATATGAAGGATGTCAAACTTCACAGCACTGCCGTCGACGTGGGCCTGACTGTCTCCTTAGGAGAGGGCACAGCTGTGGCCAACGTTCATGAAGACTACAAAGTATACAAGCGGCGATTCATCGGCTGGTCCCTCTTAACAATCATGTCAATACTTGCGACATGGTCGTGGATCCTCTTTGCCCCAGTCTCCCCTTATGTTGCTGAATACTTCAACACTTCCCTCGCCACTGTCAACTGGTTCTCGACGGGATGGCTGTTTGCTTATCTGGCCGGAGACCTCCCAGCTTCTTATGCAATGCGCCGAGGCTCTAAATTTTCTCTTATGATGGGAGCTTCCCTCACGTTTCCTGGCATCTGGCTTCGTTACGGCGGCAGTCATATCGGCAACATTGGCCTTTGCATGTTCGGGCAGATGATTTGTGGCTTTTCGGCACCCTTCATCCTAAACCTCCCAGTCCTATATTCGAACGAGTGGTTCAGCCCAAGGACACGCGTCTCCGCGACTACGATACCATCAATGGCGAATGTCTTTGGTGGATTCCTCGCAGGATTTGTCCAACCCGCCTGGGTCCAAGCCCCAGCGGATCTGACTAAGGCCCTGCTGTACTTTGCCATCATACAGTCCGCGTTCTCATTAGCTGTGTTCTTCATACCAAGAGTTCCACCGTCACCTCCCAGTCCTGCCGTAGTGGTGCCGGAGATCAAGGTCAAGGAAGAGTTTCGGTGGACGTTCCGATCACCAGAAGCTATGATCATCATCATCTCTTTTTGCTTGACGTGCGGCGTCTTCAACTCCTTTTCAACACTCTACTTCCAGATCCTGCTGCCTTATGGAGTCAGTGCTGGGACGGCGGGTGTTGGAAGTGCGCTCCTTGCCGCCACTGGTCTTGGTTCTGCCCTAATTCTCGGTCCACTAGCAGACATTACTAAGAAGCACCTCTTGATTATGAAAGCGTGCTCAAGTCTCCTAGCAATCTTGAACATCGTCTTCATCTTCGTTCCAGGAACCCAGAATGTAGGGCTCTGCTACGGCATTACAGCCCTTATCAGTCTATTTCAAACTGGATCTTTGCCTGTCGTCTTAGAATTCTTAGTTGAGATTCACTATCCCCATGGCTGCGAGGTTCCGGTTTCACTCATGTGGGGCGGAGGCAACACATTAGGTACGTCTAACATGCTCTATCTGATAGCCTTTAGCTTACAGTACTCATAGGCGGTGTTTTCATCATTGCTATGAGTTATATGACCGACTCTAGCGGGACCTTGCGGCCCGCTCTTATCCTCCAGGCCGTTCTCGTGTGTTCCGCTTCAGTACTGACCCTATCACTCGGATGGTTCGGGAGGAGCGAGCAAGTAAAGTTGAAGCGGTGGCAGGTTGACGTCGATTTCAAAGAAGCTCAAGCCGAAGCTCACACATCTGGAGTTGGGGCTTAAGGCTGGTATCATCATCTCGACACTCACCCTTGAGCGACGTATACGTGGAGCATTGAGATGCTAGGTTTTAAACATTTTCGAGTGCAATGTTGAGCCTGCACAATGTGTGGATATAGACAATGTTATCGTAATCCAACGCACTATTCCTCCATCTACACAACCTGATCGGAGTGAGTGGAAAGCATTGTCTCTATCACAAATCAATCATTGAACGACCTTTGAGAGCGAGTCTGGATGGCTCTTCTGACTCGTCAAGCGCTGCTCTACCTCCTGGAAAGGTACACCAACAATGAAAATACCATTAACATCAGGTTGAGTCGCAGAATTTGTGCTTTCGGGTAACGCAGTGAAGGAATAAACAAGCTGCAATCTGACTTTGTAAATTATGGGGTCAACTTAGGACAACGATTGGTAAGACATGCGTAGTCTCCCAGTCTCCATGGTACTCCACATAACGAAAGGTGTTAGAATTTGCGCTGACAGTAGATGTCACGTACAGAGCCGAAACCTTCAATGAGTAGCTTGCTCCCTAGATATCAGGGTATAGACGATCATATGTACAATTTCAACAATCATTTGTCCATGCCGATACAGTTTCCCACCTCATTCATGTCTGTCATCCAAAGCCCTGCAGCACCTTTGACGTACTGGCTTCTGAAACCCAGAATCTTCTGCGCGCGATAGGACAACCCTTTGGCAATTTCCCTTGGAACCACCAGCGGTGCAGCTTCTTCCGGGGTAATGTAGCCAGGACAGAAGGTCCACGCAATCATGCGCCGGTTTTTGTCAGTCTTGTTCTCACCACCACCGTGTACCAACCTGCAGTCAAAGACCAGAGCATCGCCCTTTTTCATGGTAGCAGGAACTGTCATTGACGAGTCGCCCAGATCGAACAAGTTCCATTTGTGGCTTCCGGGGATGACACGAGTTGCACCGTTTTCCTCGGTCGTATCGCTCATCGCAATCAACATGTTGATGTGGAACTCTGGGCCGTCCGGCCCCAGCAACCAGAAGGGCACGAGATTAGCACCGTCGTGATGGAGTACTTGGGCAGCACTTTTAGGCCCCAGCTCAATCACTTGAGCCGTGGATTGCCAGAAAGATCCCGACTCTTCTCTGTAAACTTTGTCGAGGATATCGTACGCCAGATCGGTCTCGATGACTTCCTCGCGCCAGACCTTACTGCGGGTAACAAGGTTGGTGAATCGCTTCGTATTGAGGCCATGGAACTCCTTGACCGAGTCGATGGCCATTGTAGCGGGGTCCATACAGCCAACGTACATGTCATCAAGCTGAGGGTCCAGATCTTCGTTCAGTCGTTGTGCAAGCTCTGCGGAAAGGAAATTCTCCACGATGACACCTCCGTCTTGCTTGAGAGCCGAGACGATCTTGTCCGCACCATCGCTGCTTGCGATGCGCTGGATAGTATCTTTGTACGGCCTAGGAGAATCGGTGGGAACTTGATCTGCACCGAACCCGTATTTCTTAAGCAGGTTGCCTGATCGCGAAGAGGAAGTGCTCGCACTATCTGTAATCGTCTCAGTGATAGTGGCCATTGCGCTATTGCAATTGCGATAATATTCAGGTTGTGTAATTGTAGGAAGAGGATAGTTTCCAGAGGCGTTCCCGACTTATAACAACGCTTAGTTTGGACATCTCCTGATCTATACTCTCGGACATTCTGGTGGTGTCCTTCTGTCAAGCCATCGTGGTTTCTCGCAGCGCATGTGGGCTCCTTCGGACTGAATGTTTCACATGACTCGGGAAACGGATGCCAAACGTGTTCGGGACCGATAAGAGATGTCCGAGCTCGGTATCTGGGCTAAAGATTACCGTCTAAAGCCCGAGCAAGATAACGAACTTACCGAACCGCTTGCAGTCGACTCTTACGTTAGCCCCAGAACGAATAGCGTGTTGACCAAAGATAGCACGATAAAACTACACCAACTGCAAAGGCTTGACAGTTCGTTACCAATATCTATTCATTCTTCGGAGGGCGCTGTTTCCTGCCCAAGCGCAGTCATCAGGGGTTTCAACGTAGCTGTTCTACTGGCGTGTATCGTTATAGTTCGCTAAGCCTGATAATTGTGACGCTTCCACTACGCTTGACCGTAAGGAGGCAATTAGTAACGTACCTTACGCTAGACTACCTCCCTAATTGCTTCCCCGCTCGATATCGACTCCACAAACTCGAGAGTTCGTAGACAAGGCGAACCCGCACACGATTGTATTCCATCTATCCACACTCACTCTCTTCTCTTGGAGTTGACAATGTGCCTAGTATGCGGCTGTCTAAGCTCCTCCACACATGCGACACCTGTCGAGCCCGTAAGGTTCGCTGTGTTAGTTAGTGTGAAAGACGTCGAAGCAAGAAGAGCGATAGTACTAACGACCTTCAGGAACGCACCCTTCCGATGAAGTTTGTGTGAGTTGCGAGGTAAGTCATACCACGGCCATGCTTTGACACCGAAATTCAATCGAACCAGAAACGCGGCGACCAATGTCATTATTCTCGCTTCAAGACGCGCCAAACCCGCATCGTTCGAGCACAGCGGCGTTCACACTGTGGGTCACATCTTCTATCCGCTGGAATAAGCTTCTGTGCTGAGATCGGCCAGCTACCGAACCAGATGAGCTTGTGGACAATATGCCGCCCGGACCGACCAATTCTTTTGACAGTGGCACTACGCCTCTGCCACAGTCTTCGTCCGCGTCGGTGCTCTGCTCGCCACCGTCTTACGTCGATTCCATCTCTACCAATGCAGGATCTGGTGCCCAAACTGCCAACACAGAGACTGTTGTCCATGCGCACAATCACTATGTAGCAAGCAACACGCTCGAGTTCTTTTCTCAGAACCGTATGGCATCTTTATGCGAAGTCCTTGGACACGATAAACTCCAGAACCTGGTGAACAAAATCGATCAACAGGTCCAAAAGAAGACGCGTCACTCCAAAACCGCCCATAGTCGAATCTGCGCGGCTCGAAGACATCCATCGCTCCCAGATATCGCTCTGGAACAGCGCCACACTTACATAGAGGCCTTTTTTGAAGAGGTTCACCCATTCTATCCTGTGCTGAACCGTCGAAGTTTTGAAGAACTCGCATTTGGATACGATTTGCCAGCAAAACTTATGGCAGACCCTCCTTGGTGTGCGTTGTATCACACCGTGCTTACTCTTGGATGTTTGCAGGTGGATAGTAGTGGATGGCATGAAGGAGAAGGAAAGGAGTGGGATTACTTTGTGGTGTCACTCAATCTGCTACCAGAGCTTCTACTTACGCAAAAGAGCCTGACAACAGTCCAGACGTTCCTCCTCATGGGTACGTATTGTACCTGCTACGGTGGTTTGCCATACGAAGAATTGTTGGTCACGGAAGCCGCTCGGAGCGCTCTTTCACTCTGTTTAAACAAGTACCGAAACATTGAGCGGGCAGTCGAATCAGAAGCCACATTCTGGCTCGTATACTGCCTCGAGAAAGAACACGCTTTCAACACCAGCAGATCATCCTTGCTCAATGACAAAGACATCAGTTGTCCCATACCAGTCATCACCGACTCTGCTTTCCCAGGGTTCGACTGGCTCCGAACGTATGTCTCTTTCACCCGTATTCTGTCGAAGGCGTATGAAAGACTGTTTTCAATCAACGCTATCAACAACATGAGCGAAGCAAACCTGGAAGATATCGAACACTGCTACAAAGAATTGCAACTCTGGAAAGACTCGATACCTCCGCAATTCCGTATTGGAAGTCCTATCAAGCCACTTCGAATTCGAAACTCTTTGCTGATGGCGTTGTCCGTACGACTCCACTTGCTTTACTACAACGCTTTGGTTGCACTTTCCAGGCTCGCATTGCACATATGTGCAGATTCGGCGTTTGAACAACAACAATGTGCTAGTAAAGCAGTCTTACTTGGCGCTGCACGATCTATCGTCGATTTGGCGCATTTGCTTGTCATTGCTCCGTTCACGTCTGCTCTGTGCGTATGAACCCTCCACGCTTCTCCCTTGCTTTCCCTCGTCACGGCAGTTGCTTATCTATTACTATACAGGCTCTTGGGCCATATTCCGCTTACGGCACTCTTCGTTTTGTTCGACTTTGTTGTCCACAACCCGGTTCATCCTGAGACGAAGAAAAGCCTCGCATATCTCGAGATGGCTGCTGGATTTTTTACTCGGATAGGTATTGCAAGCAACGGCCTTGTCGAAGGAAATGTAGTTGTGGATTTTGTGCGTGTCGCTACCTCACACGTTTTGCAAATGGAAGAATTGGAAGAACAGCGAAAAGCTCAAACGGCGTTGACGCCCGACTCCATGCGTATATTGGAGACTTCAGAACTATCCGAATGCCATACCGGCTCTACTTTACCTGGTTTTTTGCGCAGCGCGAAAGACGGGCCGACTACAGCAGTGTTGGGCAATAGTACTATAGCTAATTGGCAACTCGATGCATGCACTGTAAGCATGTTCCGAGATTCATCTACATATTGGCCTCTGAACATGTTGCTCTCAGTAAGTGATGTCTTTGACTCGTGACTAAGATCTGACTCGTAGACAGGGGGACGAAAGCCAGCAGAACAACACATTCTGGGCTCAAGACCTAGACTCTTTAGTGTATCCGATTGATCAGAACTTCATGGATGCCGGACCGTCCTGAAACTATAGATAGAACGTTCCCTGAGGCTGCTATCGACGGTGCTAATATTCTAGGAGGAGTTATAAGTTAGCCCTTAGATGTA
>JAWDJW010006365.1:0-17618 GCA_033119265.1 Coniosporium uncinatum
TGAATAATGACGATGGCTTTGGTTCTGGAAACATCCGCGAATTCAAGCGCATCCTTGATTCCTACGGTCACAACACAATCATCGTCGCGCCAGCAACCCAGCAATCTGGTCAAGGCGGACGTTCCGTCTTTACCAATGTTGGTAACCTCACCGCCGATTCTCAGTACGGCCTCGTCCCTGCTGGTGCTCCATCAGTTGGCCAAGATCCTCTAGACAGCTCGATCTGGTATTACAATGGTACGCCCGCTGCTTGCACGTTCGTAGCCCTTGACTACGTACTTCCCAACTTCGCCAACTTCACCACACCCGATCTCTTCGTCTCAGGTCCTAACTTCGGCACGAATCTCGGCCCTTTCTTGTACACACTCTCCGGCACCATCGGCAGCACATACTCCGCCATCGAGCGCTCCATTCCCGGCATCGCCTTCTCCGCCTCCAACTCCGAGATCGCCTACACAAACATCACCAACACTACCAACCCCGCCACCTACGCCGCGCAGGTCGCCGCCGACATCGTCCAAGGCATTCTGGAGGCCACGCCCGAGGGCCAGGCTGTGCTGCCCCTAGGCTACGGCATCAATGTGAACATCCCACCGCTCAACGACACATATCAGTCTCCCCCTGTCGTCAAGTCCCGCCTCACAGGCAACGCAGATGTCGACATCGCCGTCTACAACGCCACGACGGGGACTTTCAGGTACGCTAACATCGAGCCGCCTGCCGCGGGAGTGAACCAGTGTATCAACGGTGATTGCTCGCTGCCCGGCGAGACATATGTTGTGGAGTCTGGCATGACGAGCATCAGTGTCTTTACGGTCGATTATGATGCGCCGGCCACGTACACGACGGATCTGGTGTTTGATAAGTTTGACGCCTTTGCTGTGGGTGGGAACGGCACATCCGGGTCGGGGTCTGGGTCCGGTAGAGGCTGGGGTGGAAAGTGGGGGAATCCGGGGAAGGGGTGGGTTAGGAGGAGTGTAGACTACCGTCATTCGTAAATGGCGAAGCACTGCGACTGTATATGAAAATATGCGATGAACCAACTCGTAGATACTGATCATCTAATCATGCTACGTCTAGTATTGTATCGCTCAATTCGTGAGAGCCCGTGACATCTGCGAGAAGTGCATAGTCACCAACTTTATCATCCCACCAAAGTCTTTGTGTTCATCAAGGTAAATACCGCTCTACTTGCAACACCAAAGGAACACTTTCGCCGTGCGCAGCGGTAACATCTCAAGTAGAAACGAAGCTGGTCACGTGCGATAGTCCCCGACTTCCCAATCTGGCGACGCTTCATAGCGTGTCTTCAGCTCAACCTCATCACTGGGTACCTATCCCTTGACAAGACACGCCGTCACGACCTTTCAATACGACATTTGGAGAATCAGCTTCGTCTTTGCAGCACTCATCGCACATGTTAAGCAACATTCGAATATTAGATCAGACTTGCACAGCGCGGTACCCGGCGGCTACTATCGAGTTGCATCTCTTACGACCTCCCCTTCACGACCGCAGCACTCAACTTCATTTCTTGTTAAACCTGATACCTCATCATAACATGCTTGAATGCACTCACTTAGGACATATGCATATCATCCATTATCTTGTTCAATCATCCTAGAGTTCAACAAATGAATCCACCAGAGTTGCAAAAACGGACAAAGGCCCGGACGTGACCGAAAGTTTCGAAGGCGAGCAACGCGATTCGCAGTTACATATATCCCTACGTCGCTTCTCACACATTCGCCGCAGATTGGACGAGTTTAGATTAATCTTCGAGAGCCTGTCGTCCTCAAGACATTACGCCACGCCAAATGCCTCCATAGCAGGTCTACTCGAAGTCTCTGGCATCAGTATGCTCGTTCGGATCGTCCATCACATCTAGCTCAAATTCCTGATCTCTCTCCGACCATGCGACTGCTCCAGTATGATCACATTTGATCAAAGCACTTTTAGCTGGTCCCGCACCGGTGTTGTGCCCCCACTGTGTGTCCCCGGGGTTATTGTCCATGACCTCTTTACACACAGTCGGCCCGCCCTTAACGGCAACGTACATGGACATCTCGTTGAACTGATTTTCGCAGTTCTTGTCGTTGTACAAGTGGAGCGTGCAACGGGCACCACCGGACCTTACGCTCTTGGGATCCTGGCGAAATCTGAACGACTGAAACGGCTTTGTATGGAACCTCTCCTGTGTCGATGCGGTCAGTCCTGGCATTTTTCTGCGCTGCGAGAAGGATTGGGGGACTACCTACGCAGTGGCCCTCTTTCATGTGTTCGATTTTATAGTGGCACTTGCCGCATTTTGACTCGTCACAGGCTGTCATTTCACCCTTGTACTTGGGCCTCTTCTTGGCTTCGACGGTGGGCGAGAGTCTGCAGTAACCCGTCAATGATCGTCTGACAATATCGTATCAGGGGTAAAACCAACAGGCATACGAGCGCAATGGCCACGCCAATGAGGCACAGAAGTCTCATGATGGTGGTTGAACGAGCCGAATTCGTTCAATGCTCTTCTGACGTTATGATTGCAAGAAGCAAGAGGGATCGAAAGACGTCTGAAAGACCGACGGACGAGCCTTTTATCCCTCTCCGACTGACGAGAAGCCATGACCGCTTCTATTCTGCTTTCGAGCGGATAGAGCTCAACGATCCGTAGAAGGTATTCGTTGGACGGCCCGCCCGCCTTACCGTTGGAAAACCGTTGCACGACCCCGTGGTTTCCCCACACTTCCATGGCGCACCACTCAACGTGTTGCTGGGTACTGGAATTTTTATGACCATATCTGCGGCTGATCATGAGACTTGGGAGAGCAAACAGAGCACGTAGTGTCTCAGAAGCGCTCAACATATTGACCAACGTCTGGATGCACTGGCACTGGGGAGTTGGACTGACATCAGAGGACCAAACAGTACAGCACATGGTCATTTCCAAATATCGCCTACCCTACCTACTCACAATTGACTTGAAGAGTAGATATGATCGCAGGAACAGTCCCGCCATGGTCTTGGTGTATATTCTTGAGCATTGATCAATTCGATTCATGTACAGGGAAAAGCACCAGTTCTCTACATGCAGCTGCAACAGCGACTTCTAGCATCACAGATACGGAGGCTTTGACATACCGGGCCTTCCTATGTCCAACCCACCGCACCGGCTCCCTTCCATTGCGTCCCTAGCTGGCGCAGTACTCAAGGGTACGGCAACGGGCGCCACAGCCGCAGCATTGCGAGGCGCGGAAAGGGCGACCTACATGGCGCCGTGTGAATGAGGTTGCGACCCCTCCACCTGAGCAGTAGGAATAGGAGCCGGAGGTGCCATGCCAGGCCTGCCCATATCAAGACCACCGCATCGGCTTCCTGCCATCGGGTCGGTAGCCGGCCGAGTGCTTAGTGGTGCAGCGACGGGCGCTACAGCCGCAGTAGGCCCCTGTGGTATCGGAGCAGCAGCAAGATCAGCACCAGCACTAATTCCTATGTTATCCGCAGCAGGAGCTTGAGGTGCAGTCGCGGGTGCAGCAGATACCGGCACCGGCGCCGGCCCAGGCGCAGGTTGCATACCCCCTTCCTTCGCATTCGGCGCAAACACAATCGCCCACTGCGCCATCTCCCCACCCATACCACCACCACTATGTCCACCATCAGCGTGGCCATCAACTTCTCCTCCAGCCTCAGCGTGATCGCCCATTCCACCTCCGCCACTGTGAGCAGCAGAGTTGTAAGAGGACGTCATGGTCAGGTAATCTCCGGCCTTGACAAAGATGGGCTTGTTGCACTGGGACATGCCTGTGATTGTTTCGGTGGCCTGACCGCCGTCTACGAGACCTTCATTACCGTACTGGGCTTGGGAGACGCAGATGGGCGCGGCTGGCGGCGCGGAGTTTAGGTGCAGGATCATTGCTTCGCCGCCGGAGTGGAGATGGCCGCCTGTTTCCATATCAGCATGTCAACCCGTCTTTCCAATACTTTCCGAGAAGAACCATGCTAACGCGCAGAGAGAAGGATGAGAGATGGAGAGTAGACTCACGAGCGGAAACAATAGCCCCATCCGTCAGCACCGGAAACCGCTTACTCGTCGTGTTCCCGTCCATGTTCAACCGCGTACTCAGACTGCACCCCTGCACATTCAGGAGCGCCCCATACGCATCTACGCCAACATTTCCAGGCACGTACTCCATGTCCATTGTCACATACACATCCACCGGGCCCTCATTATAATTCACCAAGTCCACGTTCGCCGAAAACACATCCGAGGCGCCAATATGGAATCCACTATCGAAACTCCCATCCTCACTCGTGTAAAGCTTATATCCATTCCCATTGTCCTCCCCGACACCCAAAAACCTCGTCCCGCCCACCCCACCCAACGTATCACCCAACCTCGACGAAGCCCCCACCTTCCCATCCGCAGTCGGACACTGCGAGACGAAGGCCTTGGTGCGCTTCGTGGCGTCAAAGGAAAGGATGTGGTGGACGTAGACGTTATGCTTGAGCGCGTCGGAGCCGTTGGCCATCTGCAAGCCGATTGTGCCGCCGAGGACGGTGCAGGAGGTGCACAGGCCGTCTGTCCAGCGGGAGATGAAGGCTTGGCCTTTGCGGTCGAGCGAGGGCATGGAGCCGGAGGGTTTGGGTTGCTGGGGGCTTCGTCAGTCAGTGTTTACGTCTTTTTCCCCCTCGGTCAGCGTTGGTGCTGCTACAGCGGCCTGCTGATGGGGATTGTCGCAGCGACAGGTGGCGAACGTACGTCGTGGCCGGCGAGCGTGTAGGGGCCCCAGCGGGTGAGTGTGCGCTTTGCGTCTGCGCGCAGCTTGGGCTCGAGGTGCTTGACGCTTTCGGACTTCATGACGGCGTTGCTACGTGGAAAGCCGCTGAGTTGAGGGGCGGCCATTGCTGCTACTGGCAGCATGGCTAAGCTGGAGAATTTCATGGTAGTAGTAGTATTTCGATGATGGTGGTGACTGGTGAGTGACAAACAAAACAGTTGGGCGGGAAGATCCCATATGTAGCAGCGTACCGATAGTGGGATACACTCGCTTGCAGACAGAGATAGATAGATAAATAGATAGATAAATAGATGGTGGCGTGCTGCCGCTGTATGTAAGTGCTAAGACCTGTAAATGAACAGCGACAGAGAACTTGACGCTGTCGGAGATAGATTGGTCTGACCCGGATATCGCACTATCTTGAACGACAAGTCAGAGCCCGCCGAGATCAATCTGTTCCTCGTCATAAGCCTTACCAACTCGATACTGTTTGTACCAGCTGTAAGTGGGAGTCGCGGGAGAAAATTCAACAACTGACGCACGATCACTCACAGAGAACAGTCTCTTGCTCATCCTAATGGATTAATAGTATTTTAGAAACCCACTGGACCGCATCGCCCATCAGCCGTCACGCTACGTAGCCATGCTTTCTCTTGACTTTTTGAAAGCGAACAGATCGGTATGTCGGATCCGTGAAGCCTGATGAAACGACGCAGCTAGGCCTTTTCCGCCGGAGTGGAACATGCAGGAACTTGCAAATGGCTGCCGATAGCACGTCGAAACGCCAAGGTAACGGTAGGAACGGAGTGTGCGGCGCTGTGCGAGATATATTACCCACGGTGTGATGACGCAGATGGTTCGTTGTGCGCGACCCAGTTGCTAATGTGACATAGCGCGAGAGTGCCATGATAGGCTCTTCGGCTGTCTGATAAATACGAGTCCACGTAAGAAGAAACTATCACGGGATGGCTTACAGCAAGTATCAATTAGCTTCCAGCGTCTCTTGTGTCGGTATGGCAAACAGTGCCACAAACCGTGCCGGGAAGGGGCCAAATTTTCTAGTCATCGTCGCAGATGACCTCGGATTCAGCGACTTGGGATGCTTTGGAGGGAAGATTCGGACTCCAAACATCGACAAGCTAGCGCAGGTACCCTTCCTAACCCGCGCGGCGATCCTACATAGTGTCTGATACTTATGACAAAGTGGTATACGATTCACAGACTTCCATGCCGCAGCAGCGTGCTCTCCTTCGCAGGCTATGCTTATGACTGGCACCAATCACCAGATCGCAGGACTCGGCAATTTGATCGAATAGACCAACATTAGCGGCCAGAATGATCCTAGCGGCAAAATGTCCTCTATCAACATGCTCTTTCTCTCGCGCAACATGGGCTTACGATTCTAATAGGTCGACGGCGCCGCAAAGAGGCATGCCCGGCTACGAAGGCTACCTGAACGAACGTGTCGCTGCTCTTCCCGAACTTCTCCGCGATGCCGGTTACCTCACCTTAATGTCCGGGAAATGGCACCTTGGTCTTACGGAAGAGCACTCGCCCAAAGCCAGAGGGTTCGAGAGATCGTTGGCGCATCTGCCCGCCTGCGCCAACCATTATGCGTACGAGCCACAGCTCGAGAAACCGCCAGCAGACGAAGCGGACAGGACCCCTGACTTCATGACTATGAGCTACATCGCTCTGCATCGGGAGGATGGCGAGCTAGTCCGCAAGTTGCCCGATAATTGGTACTCCAGTGACGGCTACGGCGACAAAATGGTCGAATACCTTCAGGAACGCAGCGAGAGGAGCGATGATCTCCCGTTCTTTGCCTATCTTCCGTTTACTGCGCCCCATTGGCCGTTGCAGGCGCCTCAAAAGTACATCAAGCACTATCGCGGAGTGTACGACGACGGACCAGATGCGTTGAGACAGAAACGACTGCAAAAACTAAAGAACTTGGGTATGGTGAACGAGAACGTCGAAGCTCACCCTGTTGTAGCAGATGAGGTCAAAAAATGGTCCGATACGTCCCAGACGGAACGAACCGCATCATCACGTGCAATGGAATGCTTCGCCGGCATGGTCGAATGTATTGACGCGAACGTTGGCAAAGTGGTCAAACACCTTGAAGAATCAGGCGAGCTGGACAACACATTCATCTGCTTTATGAGTGACAATGGAGCCGAAGGCGTCGCATATGAGGCCTATCCGATCGTCCAAGGGCAGATGATGCAGCACCTGAAGAAGTACTACAACAATTCCCTCGACAATTTCGGAAACGGCGATTCTTTCATTTGGTACGGACCGCGCTGGGCACAAGCCGCCACTGCACCCTCGCGACTCTACAAGGCTTATACGACCGAAGGCGGCGTGCGCGTTCCTTTCCTTGCGCAATTTTCCAAACCTGTTCGCCAAGCGAAGCCAGAATTGCACAACAACAGTATAAGGCATACGTTCAGCACGATCATGGACATCATACCCACAATTCTTGACATGGCCGGCGTTCCCCATCCCTCCTCCTTCCATCCACCCGACTGACCACATCCACGGCTGGGAGACTTGCGGCCGTGCAGCCGTTCGAAAGGGCGAATGGAAGATTGTGTTCATTCCCAAGCCAAAAGGGCCGGAGAAATGGCAGCTGTACAACTTGAAGCGGGATCCAGGGGAAGTGCATGATCTGAGCGAACAAGAGCCGGAGAGGATGAAGATGCTTCTAAAGGAGTGGGATAGGTATGTTTTAGAGACCGGCGTGGTGCCATTGGCGCCGGAGTTGGGGGAGTGGTTAGAGGCGAGAGAGGAGCAGATGGTGAAAAATGTGAGTAATGCCGTCTCTGACCTCAACCGTGTTCGGGATAGTGAATGGACTGCTGACTCGATATGGACAGGCCTGGATAGAGTACGAGTACTGGCACGAAGGCGCGCGCGACGACTCTGAGAATTTCACGCGCAAGCCATGGCGTATGGAGAGGGTCGTGAGACATATGGCTTAGTAGCCGGCGAGAAGACGGGGGGGTGGTGACCATAGCTTGTGGCGAGACTCCTCATATGGCGTGGTCTCAATGTCGTCTCCTTCTGCCGCGGTTTGCACTATGGCAGGACCGCCGTAGCGTGGACATTCATATCTCGCCGCTGATAGTACGAGAGCTTCTTCAACGCCAGGCGAACAAAATCCTCGAACCTCAGCTTCTTCCTTGGCATTGCTCCTCAAAACTCCCAATTCTTGTCCCTGCGGCTCGTAATATCCTGTAAACCTTCGGAGTTTCTTCTTCCTAGCTACCGCGCGCCGACTCTCAACATACTGTCTCGCGCTGTCGTCACCGTCCATTTCGTGGATGACGTTCCCTTGAATGTCGACGGCGTCGATCGATGTGACTGCAGTCTGCTGGTGCACGCCGGACAAAAGTACACAACTTTTTCGAGCAGCCTGCTTAGTGTTATTCACTAGTCATATACAACAGAGCAACTTCAACACGTCTGTTGATCGAAGTCAACAGTTGCTTGCTTCTCTTGTGACGATTCAACCGCTGGGAATCACCGTCTTGGTATTGTTCGTTGCGTCCTTCCTCGCTCAAGCCTCCTGCGCTTCCTGTCCAGGAGTCTCCTTCGGATCTGTACCTCGCGGAGCTCAAGTTTGAGATCCTCATCCTCAACATCGTCCATGGTCTGGTCAACGAGATTCAGCTGTAGTGGCTGTGTTTGAGTGTCCGGTTCCCCGCGATTGACATCCCCGTGTTGATCTTCTGGAAAGATAACGTTTTCTTCCGTAGGGGCATTTTCTTCTCTGATGGGGCCGTTTTCCACATGCTGAGAACGCTGCTGGGCCTCGAATATTGCGGTCATTCTTCTTGATCGCGCCTCTAGCCTGTCATAACAAAGATTCTGATACCGTGCGCACCCAACTGTCGAAGTGCGGGTGTAAGGTGACCCTAATTGAGAATTCCTCACCCGAGTGCGACTGTATGTATCGCTGATGCAGAGGTTTTGAGGGGCCATTGAAACCGTGTAGTGGTGGGCCCTCGTATCCAGAGTATCTCACCGTAGGTTGAGGAAACACTCTTTCTAGCACAACCTCCACGCCGTGCGGATGTCGCATTGTGCGTGTTCCAGTGGTTGATTGTCAGTCAATTGTGTGCGATCCGTCCCAAGGACAGACACGCAATGCACAAGGGTCAGACGGAGACTGGAGCAAGGGTTGCGATGGGAGTAATGCCCCTGACCATTATGCTTCTCTGTCCACCTTTTTGTACGCAATTGTAGCTCGTTTTGTCGAATTCTTTTACGTCTGTTATAACCACTAAATGATCAAGGAGCATGAACTGGCAGAGTGGCCGAGCCCGGCACATTGAATTAGTGACTTATCCGACCTGCATTGGCATGTCACTGTTTGACAAGGGCATTTCAGCCGCGTTGTCTTTTGGAAGGTTCAGAAGCAGCGACGGAGCCTTTCCAGAACCAAGAGGAAGGACCTTGACAAGGATTTGGTGGCTTTGATGAGAATAATGTCGCCGATCCAATGATATAGTATATCATGGTCAGGTTGGCTCTGAACTAGTCCGACAAACGCTCAATACATTGTGTATCGGAAAGAGAATCCAGCCATGTCGATGGAACACCGCATAGCTTGCAAGAGGTCCGCAGCTGTAACGAAACCTAGGACAAGGAAGCAGCACCACGAACACAACCCAAAGGCAAAGAGCGGCCGTTTCTGCATATGTACCAATTTCTGGACAGACACAAGATGGGTCGGATGCGATCATGAAGAAGTAATGTTACATTTGTGACAACGTATGGATGGATGACTGATTCTCAATAGTGCGAGCAGCAATGGTTCCACTTCAACTGTGTCGGAATTTCTCATAAACAGGAGGACGGCGTGCCGACGCTCGGAGGTCATTTGCCCGACAAGTGGTATTGTGACCGCTGCACAGAAGTCCGGAGAGCAGAAGCGGAGCATATGCAGCAAAGCAGTGTTATGGAAGACGATGCTCAGCGAGCTCCTAAATCTCGACGCAACCTGCGTCTTGATTTACATCTGGGTACGACTCAGAAGGGATCCCAGATGGCGCAAGGAGATTCTCGAGACGCAGATGAGCAACAGAGTGATGTTGAGATTGGAGAGCGTGCGAACCTGCAGGACGACGAGGACGACGGAGACAACGCAGGAGAGTCGGCAGCTGACGCGGAGGAAGACAAACATAGTGTGTTGATGACGGAAAACGAGATCAATTCTCCCTGATTATGTGTAAGCAAAGACTGCTATGTCGGAAAGATAGACCAAATATGAAGATTCACGACAATGACCCCTCGTTGTTTGGTTCCCCGTGTAAAGATTACGTGAACATACCAAGCAATCACCCATAATGACCGCAAGGAGGCGCCCCCCGTGTACCACGTGTATATACCTGTAGCTGCGAGCTCTTAAAGGACGCCTTTGCCTCTAGCAACACAAATTCCAGGAACGCACAGTGTAAGATTTTGTTTTGTCCCAATTCGCCATTGAAAGGCATCCGCCAAAGTCATACGGTACTTCGTACAGAGGCCCACGGCCAGGTTGGCCGGGAGCGCTCAACCCATGAATCTGGGTCACACCAGGAGGGGGCGGCGACACAGGTAGTACTGGTGGGCTATATTGAGGGGCTGGGCTTCCTAGTGCGCTATACGCTGCTTGCGTATAGAGCCCCTGTATCGTTGAAGCCGGCATCTTCGACTGGTCTTGCGGTGTGCACATAGCCCTGCTTGCATGGAAGGGGAACTGTCTGGTCGGTATATACTGATTGCTGTGTATCAGTCTTGCTCGGACATCAACGGCTGTGTTGGCGGCGCCTTGTACTCAGGTTGATCATGAACGTACGTGACGGCGCCGTGATTGGGTAAAGTCTGGCTGTTCTGGTTGTCTCGCTTGCGTCTCATGCAGAGCCAGAAAATGCCGAAGCAGAAAGCTGCTACAATAGCGACTCCACCAACGGCGCCGCCAGCGATCGCACCGATGTTACTGTTGTGTTGAGGAGTCGGAGAATAAGATTCGGAAGAGTGATCTGAACTTATCGTGACCAACCATGAGCTCGTGCTGGTTGATGAAACTCGAGAAGACAATAAGCTCAGACCTGCTGATGAGGCTAGAACCGGAGAGTGGAGCGGCATGCTGCTTGACCAACGAATAGAGACATCTTCAGAGATCGGCAAACCATCGGTATACGTTGCATAGAGAGTGTGTGTCGACGTATCAATGCCGCAGGCAGCGTTGAACCATGTGTCTGTACCGATGAGAAGCTGGTCCCAGTGGCAGAAGGGCAGAGCTGAATCAGTACTGTCCAACATGTCAGCGTTTGCCTGTCGAGCTACGAGAAAGGGAAGTTCCCTAGGCTCACCATGTATGCACGCCACTGTCGAAGGAAGACCACTCTTCCCAATAATTGACGCAGCTTGTCTAGAAGACGCAGGTGACATCGTTGTTATCGCAGCAGTCATGATATCCGAAGTCTACGTCAGAAGCTATTACGCAGGCCGAGCCCGTGCTACAGGCTAAGGGTCGGGCTGGATATGTTGGCCGGGTTGTATTTGACAGAAACGCGGTGAGAAGTCGTACATGATTGACCGTCGATGAATCCACATATTTGATCGGCTTCTTGCCGTTTGGAAAATTCAAGTATGGCGTTCTGAGGAACGCGCGCGCTTGTCGGGACTGGACTAATACCGGAAACTGCCAGATCAACGAGACCGGAGGCGGTAGGTTGGGCGCAGTCCCAAGGTATGGCTGCAAAACCTGCAAGGGCGGAGAAGAAGTAGAAGGACCGCATTAATAATGACTTGTTGCTTCAAGTGTCGAGCGAGTGGGCCTGAGATCGACTGAACAATTGAGAAAGGAAAGTTGCGTACTTGATCATGAAAGGCGGAGATCACTGGATACATGGAAGTAGAAATAATGTTTTGAGGGTGCGATAATCAAAGGCCACGAAACATAGAATGAAAGTGAATGATGATGATGGTGCAAGAGCCAGCGACCTGCTTGATGCGGTTCCGAAAAGGGGCTCGGCTCGGCGACGGAAGCAATTGATCTGCTCCGAGCCATTCGAGCCGGCCGTGTTTTCACGGGCGCAGGACAACACATCTGTTGTATATGTAACGATCGCACAAAGCTGCCTTTGGGCCGTTGCTCGTCACTCGTTGTCCGGGTGCTTCGAAGCTTAACAAGGCACGTCCCATGCTGAGCCCAACTCAAGGTCACCTAGCATGTGACAGCGCGCTAATGTCGCGTCTCATCAATTCACAGAAGCGCGTCTTACATATCAATCGCCAAACACTATCCGCCTTCATCGATATGACCCATAGCAAGCAGGACCGCTACTTTCGACACTTCGACTCCGGTATCGGCTTGAGTTTCGACGAGCGCGACCATGACGACAGCGCCAGCTCCTCCGACAGCGATTTCGATGATGCTGTTGGCACCCAGGACAAGATTCGAAGTGTCTTGGAGAAACTCGCCGCATACGATGCCGGCCACTTGTCTGGTGCTCGGACCTCGGGTGCGGTCGACAATGAAGCTGAACGTGGTGAGATGCCATTAAGTACTTGCAACCCCCCTGCACTTCCTTCCTACGAGCTGTAAGACGCACAGTGACAGCGTTGACAACTACAACATACTGCAGTTGTCAACGCTGACACTTTCTCGAAAGGCGAAAAGCTACAAAGCATACAAATCGGTCGCGTGACAATGGACTATCGAATGAGGCCGAGCCAAAGCACGCTGTTCGAATTTCTCAATAAGGAGAATAGCAAGCTGAGAGCCAGTAGAAGTACAGTACTCGCACTGAGATGCAACTCGTGATGAAGCTGAAGCATGGAGGTGTGCGGATTCTTCACCACTGAGTCTAAAATTCAAGGGCTAGTGTTGTCTAGGGCGAGTATGCGGACCTGTTCGTCTACGCTCCCTAGACTGACTTCGTCTATGTTTGTATGGACAGCGATGCTCTCCGTCTCGGCAACGCGGTCCTCAACATGCTACTGCTGCGGTTTCCGAAGCATCTCTACCCCCTTGTCGAACGCAATGAAAATTGCTAGTAAATAGGCCAGGTCCGAGATTACGCTTCTCCCTCCTTTGAGGGTCCGAAACAATGAACACTATAAAACTCCGCGATTGCCGAAGCGATACTCTATCGCGGGTTGCTGGGGCGAGTAGCAATGCCGGTGGGTGCTTCTTGGTCGATACTGGACGCTCTCCCAGTTCGCGACCAGGGAGCCATAAACTCATCCGCCAAGAGGTCATAATTGTGCAACAACTAGGGATCTTGTTTATCTCGTCACGGAGTAGAGAGCAAGGCTTAACATAGCCTTTCCACGAGAATGACTAAATTCCGCCCAAATCAAGCAACAACGTGCCGCGTGGTAGACGTATTCTTCGGGGGGCGCTTACGGTCTCCGTCCCGCTCGTTGTGTTCTTCCACAATTCGTCTTTTCTGCTGATATCTCTTAGAAGCTGAGCCACTTTCATTCTTCGACCTTCCGGCCAATGTGCGCATTCTGGTGTATTCTTACGCCCTGACGAGCGACATCCCTATCAGCTGTCCCATCTTCACCTCCCCCTACACCTTCGTAGATAGTCTACGGCGCGACTGCGTGAGTCCAGGCCTGATCATCATTCCAAGGCCAGCCCTGGGTGTCAACATCCTCCGAACATGCCGTCGCATCTACCATGAAGCCACTCATGTACTCTATCAAGACAACCATTTCGTGGCACATCTTGGCCATCATCGCAAAGTTTTGGAGATCTTGGAACACGGTAAGCTTGAGGTTCGCAATATCCGCCACGGGGGTCGCGATATTTGCGTCAAAGGCTTCTACACTACCGTGAGGGCGATGACCGCGACATGCTTGCCTGCGTGGATAAGCACGTTGACGGACACGTCTGGAGCGAAACACTCCGCGACCAGGAATACGACCTTCGTCGCGCACTATGGCCGATTCATGACATTTCCCTCGCTCGAATCATCAAGCTCACGATCTTATCTAAGTTTGATCGCGATGAGCCATACCGTTTGAAATTGGATTGGAGTGCCCTCGCCAAGCTTACGTGTCTTCAGACGCTCGGCATCGCTATTACCGTTCGGGACATGCACAGCGCCGGAGGCTACAACCTAGAGTGGATCCCAATACAAATCTCTCGTGCGGCTGTAGACTGGGACAGAGCTCTTCCATGGGTACCGTCACACTGTTGTGTCGACCTCAGCCCCTTTCGAGATCAACCGCAAGCATTACCTTCTTTGGCCGCCAGCTCTCTGCCTGGATCCCTATGGGTCTCCCCAACGACTCTTAGCATCGCGCTCGGATACCCACTCATGCTTCAAGGACAAGCTCACGATCGCCATCAACTTCTCGTTGCTGATGAAGGCCGCGTCAAGGACAAATTGCTCACCCGCTGGATGTGGCGCTAGCTCTGGAGTTGCAATTGCTAAAATGAGCAGAAAGAGAACATGGCGCTGGTAGCGGATCGTTTAGGCACGGATTGGCTGCCTCAAGAGGTCGACGATGAAAACGTTAGGCGTGAGGTGGACTTGGGCGCTGAGCGAAACATGAAGAGTAGGAACGCGGTACAGCGTAAGATAATGGAAGCAAGGGCGGAGAGGGAGTGGAGGGATGACGAGGGATTTGCTGAACAGTGGGTGAAGGTGGGCCAGAAGACCAAGTGGGCGACGCCTGCTGGCGGGTTATTCGGCGAAGGACTCGAGGCAGTACGTCTTACGGACCAGTGGGCTCCTGGTCACACTTCGAACGGCGTGGTGACGCTCAAGCCGACTTTGACGAGCATGCTAGCACGATCTTAGGAGATGTCACAGGAGAGGCAAGAACAGCTGTTACGGTTTGGGAAGAAATGGAGCTGGAGCCAACTAGGTAAATTCGACTTTGTTGTCCTGAGCGTATCAACATGCGAAGAGGAAGGAGAGCCATATGTTTGTCGAAAATGATAGCTAGACGAGAATAGGATGTTGGTTGTCCCGTCCATATTGATGGTTTCCTCAGCCCACGCTCCCCCATCGATCATTTCGAATCCGACGAAGATCCACCTCAAACAGATGAGATTACGAGATGAACATCGTTCACAGCAGTTCGAATGCTGCGCACGTTTCAGACGCAATTGACTTCAACTAATGCGTCGCACCGCACGTGGATCAGGCCAAAGACTGCAGCTGTGTTCTGAACAATCATGATCCTTGGTACATCCCGTGCTTCTCCAAGTTCGTACCTTGCACGATATTTCAAAGCGCCCTTCTGTCCCACCAGAGATTATGTCTGCTCTTGCAAGTCCTACGTTGATCGCTTGTGCCGTACTGCGTATATCAGAGAAAGATGTGGTCCGTAGGTGCAGTCACAATCGCTTCATTGGGACGGTGGACCCTTGCCTCTCCAGCATATGTACTATCATGGCGCCACCAGGGTCCTCACTATGGCCCGCAGACCTCACTGGAACAACTAGTAATAGAGAAGGTGCTGTCCAATGCTGCGCCTATATTTGGCGGCTATGTTGATTCCGAAGTCAACACTTCAACATGGATGAAAGCCTACTCAGACGTTTTCTATCATTCCGCCGCCTTGCAATCCGAAACCGCTACTGTAGAAGACGCACTCTTCGGCTTCTACCGCTGGCTCGACGATCACCCTTCTGAAGCCATCTTCTTCTCTTTCTAACACGAAGGCGGCACCAAGGCCTACTCATCATGGGACGCATCAGAGCAACTCCTCACATTCACCTGCTTGGATGTTTGGTTTTTACGACACGCCGGGAGAGTTGGTACCGACGATGTTGGAGCTATTGGCGCCAGAGCGCAGGAGTGGGACATAGGGAAGAAACAGCATCTCGGTGATGTATACGCGTGACAATGGCCGGAATCTGACTATGAAGTCGGGGTCCGGTCATGCACTGCCTAGCTTTCGAAGAGTTCACTGTCCCGGTTGAAGTCGCCTGATCTATGCGCAGTGGGGTAGGTGTTGAGATCCTATCTACTACGGCCCTAGGAAAAGGCATCGACGTTACGCTCGGGCAAGATCGTTGTTGACTCGGCGTAGCGAGAGATCCAGCTTCGGAGTCCCTTCAGATGGATACTGCCCCTGACCTTGCGTTCGGGATAACGATATACGTTACTGGAATGAGCAGCCGCGTCTGTCACGTTGTACGCCATCGTTGTCTTGCCGTTCTTCTTTGAACATAGCTAGAACGAGTGGTTGCAGTTGACTTTTCAGACCTTTCGCATACTTGAAAATCGACGCACGCAACGAACCCTGCGGGCACGACATTACAGATACCGCTAGACAACCACTGATATTCCGTTCCGAATGTGTACTTGGACCATGTTCCATGCTTGAGCAAGAACATCCTTCCACTTCAAGTCACTCGTGGTTTCCCCGCGACAAACCACTCCCTCAGCCTCTCCACCTCCTCGTCAAGCAATACCTGCATGCCGGTCCCATGTCTCGCTACGCATACCCCTACCAAATCACCATGCACCTCGTTCGCCCTCTTTCCAGGCACATCCCCCGCTTCATCAACCATATCGTTCTCCTTTAGTATGGTGTGCTTGTCTTCTGGGTTGCGGCAGAAGCGCTCGAGGAGCGCCATGGAGCGATTGTCGAAGACGGATTGGGGGCCGAGGTGGTGGCGTGTGATGGTTTCGTGGGCGAGGGTATGTGAGTCTATCATCTCCTGGTAGGGTGTTAGTGTTGGAGGGGTGGTCGTCCGCGGTGGTAAGAGAAGGGGTTGATGCCTGTCCGGAGGGGCCATTATACTGTTCGGCCATTGTGAGTTGAGTTGCTGGAGATTGATGGTATGTGGAGAAAAGAGAATCACGATAGTAGAGACGGTGGGCTGACAGAGAGGAGTGAGATCTTTATCACGATTGCTCCCTGTATGTGGAAAGTTGGGGGTGCATAGGCAGCAGAATTACTATGGTTTTTACTGGTCTACGGCAATATTGTCAGACTGAAACTCCCCAAGATGTGGATTGGAGCCATTTGTGATGCCTCAACATCAGACAGAAGTATCAGTATCGTAAACACGCCTCTTGACCCGAAGAATGCAATATGAGATAGGGCAAGCTCAAAGGTGAGGTGAGGACGTTGGAGTTTACACGTGACTCGGCAGGTCGCTTTTTCCATCACGCAAGATAGCTCTTCGATCAGCAGATATTGAATTGAACTGGCCCAGATACTCCAAGAAAGTCGCTACTCTCGTCACAATAGAAACAGCAATGCGTAGTATCTGATCATGTGATCTGGCCCGGACTTATATTTAGCCTGACGGCGATTAGCGTCCGCTGATCACCGACGGCAGAGAGACATCCGGACGGAACGCTGCCGCGCCAGATCTGAGCGCAAATCATGCTATGCAGCAATTTATGAACGGGATAGTTTGCAACGTTGATCGAGGTGAAGAGCTCGAGCGCTGGATTCCAACGCTGTGATTGTGGAAATGGAAGATCACGAGTCGCTACGTTGCGACATGGTTGACGTTCACAAATCCTTGACCAAGGCGGCAGACATCCGCTCGAGTGTCCCATCAGCACAGACATTGAGACTTTAGATCGCTGTATTAGGGCCGCAATAGCCGCAATTGATCTCCCAAGCGCGAGTCATCTGGATGTGCGTAAAAGTCAGTACATATATGCGAGGGTTGTACCTCGGGAGCCCGCTTTGACTTGGTTCCGCCTCCGCAGAGGTTAGCATGAGTACATAGAAAGACATGAGAAGGAAAGACGATCGCCAGCAAGCGTATGTATGGGAGAAAGAGATATGGGACAAGGAAAGCAAGAGAGTGGAGATGTCGAGCGTGCAGATGAGCAGGTAGACGAGGATGTGCCTCTCGCGGAG
>JAWDJW010006366.1:0-17201 GCA_033119265.1 Coniosporium uncinatum
GACAATGAGGGAACGAAGAATGCGAAAACGTATCTCGTGCTGAACATCGGAGGTGGAGATATCACGGGTGCCGTGTCGGGCATGGAAGGTGTTGATGTGGAGGAGAGGCGGAAAGGGAAGATTGATGGTGGGAGGAAGAAGGGTAAAGATGCGAGGCCACAGAAGGGGAGCAAGGCGTGGATATTGGGAAAGAAGGACAGAATGGAACGGAAGGGCCTGGTGGTGAAGAATAGCAGCAAATATACGGGCAGGAAGAGGAAGACGGCGTTCTGAGGCGAGCCCACTTTGCTATATACCCATATTACGAAGCTACGAATATGATCGATTGGTATCCTACTACTTCCATAATCGACATACATTGCGCACGCTTCGTCTCTGGGTTTGCACCATTCAAACCTCGTAATGGCCGTCAATGCTTGTGACGTTCTGTACGCAGTGCCTCTCTCGAACGATCTAGTGGCAAAGCACAACAACCCTTTTACTCAATCGAATGACTTGCGGGCGAGCCATGTGTTGAGCATTTGTAGCGCGACCTCCGGCTGGTCCATCGGCACCTGCAAATGTTAGCATTCGATATTGTTCCCAGAACGATTCTACGCACCATGTGTCCGGACTTATCAATAGTCACGAGCGAGAACCTAGTCTTCTTCTTATGCTCTGGATCTGTCTGCACATACACCTCTTTAAAAGTCCCAACATCTAGCTCCTCGCCATCCCGCATCGCCTTCCAGGACTTCAGCGCCTTCGCGGCAAAAGCAGTCTGCCCCTTCCATGGCATACTGTTCGTCCACCGAACGTTGCCTGCAGTATTGCACGCCAAGTCGAGGTTGCCTTGGTAAAACAGTACATCAATGCCCTGTTGGAGCAGATACTGGACTTGCGGCTGGGTAGTCAATCCTTCATCGCCAGCAATTCCGAAAGCCCAAGCGACGGCGGGCGAATAGACAGTGTAGTTCTTGATTGCAGATGGAGGTTCGAGAGCGTACCAGACGAGCTTTGTGTTCATGTATTCTTCGATCATGGCCGTCTCGGGGTAGCAAAAGTCGTCTATCTCACAAGGTGCCGTGACTATCATTGACATGAACAGCAATTAAAGCTAACGGAAAAGCGGTATGCTTACTGTCAAACCTATTGCGACCTCCTTTGCCAGACTCACCATCGTACCAGCCCACAACACCGTTCCAGCACACTTCAGCAGCGGCTTCGCAGACGGCTGGATCCGGACGCTCGTAGCAGGTCTCCATGACCTCGACGCATCGGGGCATATTGGCGGCCATGATGTCACACCGGGTCTCGTTGAAGACGGGCTTCTCGACTCCGGGGTGCGTTGTGCAGAGCGTTTCCCAATAGCCGAAGGTGGTGTCGAGTGGGGAGACGTAGCCGTTGCCGATTAGAACGGACTCGAGGGGTACCCGAGTTCGCTTCGGATATAGCAGGTTTTGCTGTACGATCTGGGCGCCGAGAGTGGGTATATAATGGCCCTGCAGCCTGTCAGCTAGGTTATCGCAATAGGTATATCTGCATCGCTCACTCCATAGCTCTCGCCCGTGATATGAAAGGGTACATGCTGCTTGTCCGGAAAGACCTGCGAGATGAACATCTGCAAAAAGATGTGCATATCCTGCGCCGCAATAAACGAACTACTCGGAACCGGCTCGCCTTCATCAATATAAGACAAGCCCACACCAGCTGGCTGGTCAACAAACAGTAAGGACGAGTTCTTCGACCATCCAAACTCGTTGTAAACCGTGCTATTGCCGTTCTTATCGATCAAGCAGGGACCCAGCTCCTGCAGCATTCCCAGCATACTCGAGCCTCCTGGGCCACCGGTCATCCATAGCGTCAAGGGGTCATGCTCTGGGTCGTCCTGGCTCTCAAAGTACCAGAAGAAGAGGTGCTTGGCGCCCACGTCGAGCCAGCCGGTGTACTGCGCGGAGTGAGCGTTGCAAATGGTGTCATTCTGCTGCTTGATGCGGAGACTATGTCCGGAGGAGATCGTGCTCTGATATGTTCGGAATGATCCAGTGTCGATGTTCCGGGAGATGTCGCCGTGATTGATGATCGGTTGTTGATCGCAACACACGCTGGAAATGAGGAGAAGGACGGACGCAATGATAAGCAACATGAGGGAGAAAGCAGACACTGACTGCTATGCTAGTAGAGCAGATGAAACTAGACACAAGTTGGGAAATGGTATCAAGGTTAATGCTAGGAATGCACGAATAGCTAAAATATGCGGAGGAAGGAAAATGACGACGTGGAGTACGCGCTCGGTTGTAGATCCAAGTTAGACATGCGCGGAGCTAAGGAAAGCAACGCTACATAACACGACAAGTATTACTAGTGTTGCAAGCGATTCATTTGCAAGGAGTCAAAGTCAGACATACTAGTTTCGTAGCGCATACACATGGCAAAGAAGAAGTTAGTCACGTGATTCTCTTCCTCACCGTCAATTTCTTTCTGGATAAGAGTAGAAGTCTTTTTGTAGCAATATTTCAGCTACCAATAGCATTATTGGTATATCGAGCAATGGCCTGCATGTTGATCTCTGATCTGAGTCTCATTGGCAGTAATATCACGTGACTACCATCGGCTTTTGCCGTGTCTCGCGTCACATCTTCAAGAGGCATCGGCCAGATCGTTCCTAGGCCTTCAGCATTGCCTTTTATTCCGCTTCACGTTTCTGGCGCGTGACCATAGTCAAAAAGAAATTCTCCTGGTTGGGACCCTGTGGGACACTCTCAGCATGCTTTCTTCTCACGCCTATTTCGTCTCGGCGTCCTCGCGCTTGGCGTGGAGTTCTGGAGTGGAATGTGAGGAGTGACACAGCGCATCGAGTACTGTCGCAAAGCCATGAAACTTCCTCTAAAACAGGATATTGGGGATGGAGATAGGGTCTCCTGAGCGATGTTGAACTTCTAGCGAGATGCCGACCGAGATAGTGATCCATGCGGTATCGAGATTAGCATCAAAGATACTCAACACTCGAGTTTGAGGGGCGATTGTTATAAAGAATTCGCGATGCAAGACCGGGTGAAGCAGGTAACAAGTCTAATGGAAAGTAGCAAGTTTCGATCAAGATGCTGCAAACCCTAGATAACCTACATTACTGACTGACCGAACGCCTTCTCGATACGCCCGCCGCTGCCGAAAATCCCATGATCAAGCGTAACACGGCACCTCGCGCTTCTCCAAAGACAGCATTGGCCACAGATTAGGTAATCCTATATCTCCCCCATCAGCCTCGCCGCAAGGGCGAGGTCTGACAGAGGCGACTGGTGACTACCCATTGGCGAGACACTTGCATCGCATCTGGAAGAAGATAGTAAGCTATCTTATAGAGAGTGAGCACCTTGGTAAACAGCGACGATACAGCGCTGTTAGTGCGAGAAACAAGGAAGGAAAACGAGGGTTGAAAACGGAAGCTGCAACGTCTACGGACGTCCTCTGCAGAAAGGTGAAGGCAGCTTCCTCACGACGAAGTGGTAAGACGAGGTTTACACCATCTTGCGACGATGTCGGCCGCAGAACCGTGAGTCCTCGAATGCCTACGATGACTCAGTACCCTCACGTCCTCAGTTGTCACTCACGTATGGTTGCAACGGTACAGAGCCCGCAGTACAAAGCACACACGCACTGGAAGCGAGGTAGTTGATGCTGAGCATGATCGCCCCTCACGTCCTCGTCTCCGATGTACCTGGTTAGAATACGGTAGAAGCCGCGATGTACAAAGCTCGGGCACAGGGAGTGAAGCAGTTGTTTGATGAAGAAGCAAAGGTTGTAAATTGGAAAGTGGGGGATACTTATAGTGTGCGAGGCTCGGTAGCACTTCAGGTAATGGCTTTCGAGGCTCCGGTGACGTACCTGACGACGATGTTGCACAAGTATCAGGTGGTCACGCGTCGCGTATCTGGACGCGTCTACAGCTGCGCGTATGCAGCTTTGCTGCTTCCGGGTTCTGCCTAATCTGTATGCTCTCTGCTCATTCGTTTGCCTTCTCACGATTTACAAATTTTTAATAGTTCCACCATTCCCTCCAAGACTTCCTCAACAGCTGTCACATCCCTTAAACGGCATTCCACCGCTTTACAGCCTACGAAGCTGGACACGAGTGGCGACAGTGTACGGTTTCGCTAGCTGGCCGACACAGTCGCCCAAGACTCTGTCCATGTTTGCACTGCCGGCTTCTGAGTCTTGATCCAGGGAGAGGTGCTTTCCTGAGCACCAACACTCGAGCCTTGCAGAAAACCCTGGATCTCTGAGTATCAGGTGATCGAGCCAGTAGTTTTCCTGCTTGGCAGAAGAAAGACTATCACATACAGCATGCGGAGCCCAATCGACGAAAATTACGACGACGACGACGACGACGAGGACTACGACCCAGCTGACCTCCGGTCTGATACTGGCGCTAACAATCAATCCTTCGATCCGAACTTCAGCTCTTCGACGAGCCAACGCCTCGACCCGGGCATTAACACCATGAGCGGAGGTTCAAGTGGACGTACTCCCGGCTCCGGTGGTGCAAGCATAGAAGCCAGCAGCTCTCTCAACATACAAGGTGCGTCTAACTCCTCGTGTGGCTCCTCAATGGAGCAACCCTAGGCACTTCCAGTGCTATCGTATCTGACGATGCGGCTAACTGTAAATACCTGCCAGATTTCGGAGCTGTTCCTAGCACGACAGCCATGCCGTCACTCCTTTCGTGGGATCCTAACGCCGTTCAGTTGAATTTGGGCAATTTATTTGGGACGGATCCTCCAGTTGGCGATAGCCATACCACCCGTCCAGGAAGCAACAGTCGTGACGGACTCTATGGCGGCTATCCTGGTAATCGTATCTATTTCCATACTGGCAGTGGAGCTGTCACTATCTCTGGGCCATCCAGTATTGGGTCCGGGTCTCAGGCAACGCACAATCTGATCAACGGGGCCGTCAGACCTACCATCACGCCGAAGTCTCGTATTACTACAAGCAACATCGCTACGGCTACACCTGCCCCTGGCACGTTCGGCAGCGCTCCTCATACGGACGGCATCACTGGCTCGTTAGTATCAAATACAATCTGTTCAATGGAAATCGGAAGCCTTGTTTCTCTCCACGCCAGTCTTCTTTTTGGGCATAGCTTTCACACTACCATCCCCACTAACTTCCTTCTTAGCGCTTCTTGTGTATATGTTTGAAGGACTATTTGGCTTTATGGAATCGCCGCAAGTGCACCTTTCCTGCGGTGATGAGCCGGATTTCAAAGATTCTGTGACGCATATGAACTAAAACCACAGCGGAAGCCGTAGGGCGGCATCTAAGACTCCGTAATCAATAAATACAGGATTGTCGTCTGCCCAAGATGCTCTTCGTGTCCCGCTTCATCCAAGACGCTATCATCACAAGGTACTCCTCCTCGATGCTCAAACGTCGCCGCTCAATTCTGCAGATTAGGGGTTACAGTGGAGACATACGTGCAGATAGCGCTCTATGCCGGCGGTGTCCTACGCTCAATGACTTGTGACACAACTGAACAACCTTCGTGTGCGCCTTCTGGTCACCTCCGCTTCATTTCGACGGCGTTGCATTCATTGGATAGCTTTCGATGCAGCGTCCTTACAAGCTTGCATCTCATACAGCAAAGTGTGCTGGCAGATGACGGTAGCCTGGCTGCCTCTGTGATATGGTCAGGGTATTGGACTATATATGCGACACGGTACGTTCGCGCGGAGGATCAATTCGGTGTCTCTCCTATCGCGTGGACAGATTAAGAACAGTCACGCATAGTTTCCCTGCTTGTGAGGCGAAGCTGGAGAACGTGCCACGGCGGTCATGCTCGTCCCCTCTTTAGCAAGCGCTTCTCGCAAAATGGCACCGACAGCGTTCATAGAGAGCAAATTTTGGAGAGGGGACGACGTGTTCGTACTGTTGAGCTGATTGTATTGTAGCTACTCTGGCAATCATCTAACTCTCCTGTCCCTTCACTCGCAAATGCAATCATCCGTGCTCTACCGGAGCATCTCCGACCTACAGATCCGACATTCGTTCTCTGCGTGGCCTCTCCTGACTCTCCTTATCCTCCATGATCATCGAGAGGCATCGTCAAGCATGGCGCTCCTGACATTTGGCGTGTCGAACGTGACAATGTCGAGGACTTGTTGGAAGTGAGTCGATCTGAGTTTGGCTTCGAGAAGTACTAGGAGACGATCAATGGTAGATGCAGAGACTTGCAAGAAGGCATGAGCAACTCAGCAAAGTGCAGAGAAGATCGTGATGAACTTACGAGATTGTCGGCACGCGAGCAGAGTCAGCGCTCGAAAGCGCAGCATGGAACCCAGAAGGCGCGTGAGAGCCGGAAGGCGCATGAAACCAGATGGCGCATGAAAGCCACAAGGCGCTGAACAGCAGCTTGGAAGCCAGCACGATCATTCGCAATAAAGCAATGAGTGAGAGGTAAGCGGCTGTTCGTCCTCGTGATGGTGACCCTAGGCCCACATCGCGATAGTCAAACGTTGCCGATACACAAGCTGCACACTCGCTAATCTAACTGCCGAAACCGGGATGCGAAATCTTCCGCTGCCTGGCCGGAGGCTCATACCCAGGCTCGATCTTGAGAGCTGGCTGTTCCGGGTCTGGTGTGAACTCCAACTTGACATCTCCGCCAAAGGTAGGAACGTCGTGCAGCACATCAACGTCATCATCAGGCTCGGACTTGAGCCACGTGCTGCCCCTAGCCTGGTCCCCGAAAGATGTCTCGACCTTGACAGCCAAACTCTCGCCACCATCGACCATTGGCTGCTTCGTTGATAGCCGATCCAACTCGTGCTGACTGCGTACAATGAGTTCTTCAGCAGTCAAGTGGACCAGCTTGAAATGTTCGCGAATGAGATTGGGGAGGCGATCCGTGTTGTTCAGCGGAAGCAGCATCTTCCACTTTGCCCAGGCTTGTACGAGCTGCCAAACAAGGTGAAAGCACATGGACGTCATGTTGACGTGGTCGAATGCCTCACTGTCCTCAACATTCCGTTTGTACCGTTCCACTGCCAGTAACAGCTTGTGGCGCCGATTGAGAGGCCACTCAAGGTCCTTGTTCTCTTCGGCGAAGAGGGCGAGCTGGTCCTGCAGCTGATTGAGCTTGCCTTGCCACACGTTGAAAAAACCTCTTGTCACTACCTTGGTGGTCGCCGAGGGTGCTGTAGTGGTAGGTTGTGGAACAGCTGGAGCGGGGAGAGGAACAGTAGGCGAAGGCTGAAGGCGAGTATGATCCTGAGCCGGAGCGTCTCTCGCGGCTTGACCGCCAGCGTTACGCCCACCCGCACCGCGGAAGTGAAACTCCTGCTTATTGCCTTGCTCACGCTCTTGACTCTGAGTTCCGTCATCCCTAAATCGCCCTGACGCAATCGGCCTGGATTGTCCTGCAAAGTGAGGCACAACACGCTGCCCAGAAGTATCCCTGCTTTCAATCACACCGTACCAAAGCTTGTCGGTAATATGCGGGCAGGCTTGTCCGGCATTGTGCACTATGCCGCAGAAGTAACAAGGTGCCTTGCATTCTTCCCACCGGTGATGGTGACACCAGCCGTTGGGAAGACATGGCCCTGTATCTTGATGGTCTTCTGTGACCAGCCTAGCACAACGTTTGCAGCGGTCGTACCAGAAAGAAGGATCGCGAGAGAAATTGGCCAAGACCGTGTCGGCTCCTACGGCTTGAGGAGGATATGACCTAAGTTCCCCAGGAACGAGCACCTCGTCTAGCTTGTACCAAAGGCAAAACTTTGCCTTAGGGCCCACTACACGATCGTTCACTCCGCGGCACAGGATTTTCCCCTCTTGAAAGCTATGTGGGAGTAATACTGGGTCCGAATCTCACCATACTTGCAATTCATCTTGACACCTTCACCACCAGCGTATTTTTGTGTGTGGACGCGTGGATGGTGTTGACGATGATGGTAAGATGGTGGTGTGGGTGTGGAGAAGAGGGCAGCGGTGAGGTGTTTGTGGGTGAAAATTGCCACGCACGCGTTTCTAGGCAATGTCAGCCGGTCGACGACTTGATATTCGATCGTTCTGCAAGCATAAGCACTAAACAGACAATGGAGATGGGATTATACTCAGGGTGGACGAGCGGCTTCTTCCAGGTCCTGATTCCATAAGCGCCAGCGTTCGTAGTCACGAATAGAGTCGTGAAAATGTCCGAACAGTAGGCCCCAATCTGCAGGTACGGATCCATCCTCCTCTTCGTCGTCGAGGGTGCGCTCATACGCGATAATCTGCAGGGTCCAGGACTTGTACTCGGCCATCGTTCGCTCGACCGAGTCGAGCTCTGCCTGCGAGAGCTCCGAAAACGCGAATGCCATTACGAGACACACGAAATGTCTACCGGCACTTGAGAATAAGTTGTCTAATTTGTCTTTTGAGAGTGAGTGAGGTGGTTGGAGCGTTCGTGCGTTGGAATCCGTGGTTGTCGTTGTTGTTGTTGTTGTTGCTGTTGCTTCATGTTGAACGTCGCCGTGTCGAAATTTCATCCCCATGTGGGAGACAAGGCCCGTAGATAATCCGGCAACAGCATGGGAACCAGCCATCACGATGCACAGCCACGAAATTCTTTGTTGATCCGCGTACATCAGTTCCAGGAAGCATGAGCAGCGTGTTTGATATCGGATAACCACCTACATTCTCATTGTTGCATTTCACAAATCAATTTGCCGAACCTCTTGCTACTCCTGAGCGAGTACACCTTCTATTACTCCTACCATGTTTCCCCATGTAAACACTTGCACTAGTCTTCGTCTGACTAAGGAGCAAAGAACCTGAGTCTGTACGAGCCACACACACAGAACATCCGATACAGAGATGATGATAGAAGGAATTCAGAGGCCGTGATTCATCGGAAACATTCTAGTACGTTTGTTGTGTCGTGAGATTCGTTGAATTGGTTGTGCGTCGTTTTCAGATATGGATGTTGGTGAGCGTCGAAATGCATTGATGGACGAAAGACAAGATCCCGAGCACGTTGCAGAGATCTGTTCCGGCCACACACTCTTTTGAAATTGGTGTCGTTCCCTACAAATATTAAGGAACGCATTGCCAGGGACAAAACGGAGTTCTGAGGTTGGTAAGTGAGTGACATCTTCTAAGCAGTAGACTGGAAGACACGTGACATGGACTTCCTAGCACTAAACTTAGATAAGTATGAGGGCGTTTTCAGCTCCACCTATGCCTGACATCAACGCGTTCTTCAGAGTTTGAGGGGCGGCGCCGAACTTCGCAAGCGCGCAACTCAGTGCAAGAGATGATGAAGGTGTGGCATACTGTAGAGCCTTCAGACCCTTGGTATCGCTCAACTACTCAGCTCTCGATTGGCCTCCCAGCCCATTGAGTAGCCTCGGCATTGGTGCAGTCACCCATGTCAGACGGGAGTCTCATCAGACGTATATCTTCTTGCTGCTGTATTCATGATACCCTTCGTGAGCTTCGCCAAGGTCTATGGGGTCCAGGCGGAGCGTGGAGGGCTCTGACGGATAGCGCGAGTGTCAGCTGGTAACGACATTGTAGGCATATACACTTGCGTAGTTGACTTCAGTGCTTGTCCATGGAGCAGGACTAGAGCGTGCAAGTCCATTGAAGCTGGTTGTGATGTTTGGGTGCGATATTCCAAAGCCGTGGGACTGATAGGCCGCACATACTCCGAAGTAAAGCCGGAGACGTAACTACGTCATCACGCTCACGCTGCGACGGTCTCGTGATCTGGGGATTGTGGCTCGGGTCCGCAAAGGCGAAGCTGAGACACTTCCAACGCTGAAGACTATATCCACCTACTACTTCCCGTCTCTATGCGCATCTGCTCTGTCGGGTCGCCCTCTAATCGAATTTGCCCTACTAGTCATCGAGAAGTTGGCTTCAGGCCTTGCAGAGCGCGGGCTAGAGGACTGCAGCAGCACCTAGCTGTCAAGTAACCATGGTATCTGTTTGTACAGTACGTAAATCAAGATCTCGAAGATTGATAGAGTTTCCCTATAGCACCTGAAGGCCATCATCACGGCGATGACGGCCTCACGGGGTAAGGGTGCGAAGCTGTATATATAGGAAGTCCTTTCGCATAGTCAACTACATCCATCTACCGGACTTCAATACATTCAGCCACCAGCCTTCACATCAACTCCCAAGATCCTCCTACTTCGATCAATCACTTAACCTTCAAGATGCGTCCTGCTACCCTCTTCACTTTCGCTGCTTCTGCGGCGTCTATTGGTAAGTCCGCCAGTCAGAACACAAGATATTCTGGCTCATCACTTCACAACAGCCCATGCGTCTCCGCTTAGCTTGAACCTCAACATTGGAGCTCTTCTGGGTATTTCGAACACTGGAGATCTCACTAGCCTCGTCAGCTTCCTTGACTCCGCCGTCAAAAACCTCACGGGCCAGCTTCAGCCATACCAAAACTCATTGGGTATGTAGCGCAAGCACACCCCACTGCTCGGGGCGTGAAAGGTCTTTGATTAACAGCAGTTTCTAGCCGATCTGACTCTAACCATCGGGGGTTCTGGTGATGTCGATGCCGATCCCTCAGCGTACTTTGAAGCGGCGCTCGATCTGACGACCCTCTCGAACTACGTGCTTCACAACAGCATTCGGCTCCAGAGCCAGATCTGCGCAATCTCCGATCGTTCCCTCAACACTGCGAACACTGCCGTGAACACTCGGATCGCTGCCAGCATCACGTTGATGACAGCGTCAATCAACAGTCTCAAGGCCACTGTCAATGCGTTTGTAGCAGCTGTTCGATCTGGTAAGCTTCTTACGCTCTGTCGCTTACATCACCGAGCCGCCCAGCTGATTTCCTGTTTTTCAGACTCTGCTACATTGTCCAATCAGGAGAAAGCCGCTATTCAAGGGGCAATCGCTGCGGTTGTGGACAGCGCCGACGTCGCCCTTGTTCCGTTCGTCCAGTACTACAACTCTCTTGGTAGCGCAGGGAAGACGACCGTTAAGGCTTCGTTGACTGCCTTACAACAAGCTATTGTTGATCTCAAGGTTGCTGCTTCGCTTACCCTCAACTAGGCGCAGATAGGTCCTGGTTGACTCGACGAAGATCGGTCTTTTCAACGACGACTTCTCAGTGGGCTTGGTAAAATGGAGAATCTTTAGTCGAAGAAATGTGTACAATATATCACGCTCCGTAGTTTTAGAAACATCTCACCAAACTTATCCGACCCTAGTAGCATTCCTCACGGCGGCCTAAGTTGGTGTCGTCCTCCTCAAGGCGAGGCTTTTGGCGCATACAATGCGTGTTTCTCGGCATGTAGATAATATCCCGTTGCGACAATGTTCCACTCATGGCTTGATGCGTTTTGGCCAATCCAAGTGATGCGAATCGACGTACCGAGACCAGTGCAGCATCGTTCAGCTCCGGCATCAAGCAATGTGAACACTTGTTTTGGAGGTCGTTGAAGAGCCCAGAGATATGTCAACACGTAATGCGCGACATTGTCATTTGACAGTCCAAGGCATGAGGTCTCTTTCTAGGTTGAGCTGCTGGAACGGCGGGAAAATGATTTTACAACCATCACGGCTCCTTCCTGCTGTGGCAAGCATGAAGTGTTCCTCAAAAGCCTGTATCTGCACAGCAATATTCTCCAGCTCTTTCTTGTACTTGAGGATCTTGACATCCTTGACAATTTCGCCCCACGCGTCGCACGAAGATATGGCGGCTTGCTCTGGAGATCTCACGTTCTTGAACTCAAGATCTTGCAGCCACTCAGCCAGCAACGCCTCGCCATCAAGCTTGATGTAAGCCTCCTTATAGCACCAGTAGGTATAGAAGCGTCGAAGCTTCGCGTCAACGATGTGGCTCGAGTTCAACATAGTCTTCTCGCCCGTCTTCAAGTTAATACCAAGGTTGATGTCACTTCTACAGCACCGTACATGCCTACCTAGGTCGGCAGCGGTGAGTATAGTGCCGTTGAGAGGCTTAACGGTATCAACGTTGTATTTCATATCTTCTAACTCCTCTTGACTAAAGAAGTCCTCATGCATATCGACAAAACCATCAAAGTCCTCGTCCTTGATCGCCCGGTAGTCGTCACGCTCGTTCACGCAAACCACATCAAGGCCAACGTCCACGTTGGCGCTGCAGGAACCAACTAACGCCACGATACCAGCTTGATGAGAAACGTTGAAGTCGAGTGGTGGCGAAGCCGAGTCAGAAGGAGGAACATAACAGGGCTTCCCATGTATCGGGTCTCCCTTGCGAGCGAAGCGGATCTGGCTCCAAGGGATACGTGCTATTTTGGCGACAAACAGTCGCTTGAGCAAGGCAGAAGCAAGGCTCAGGCGTGCATCTTGAATGTTCGCCTTTTGCCTGCAGAGCTCGCGCTCTTGAAGACTGATATGTCGCAATCCTTCGGCAGCCTATCGAGGAAGGCATTTAGCACATGATCCATTAAGAAGGCTCCAAAATACCTACGGCGTCCTCTATCCGCTCTCCTGGCCAGATATTACGCGTATCTATGAGCCAGCACACGAGCTCATTCCGTCCCTTCGCCGATATGGGTGTCTCGCCTGACGTTGTTGGAGAAGCCATGGTGAAACGGTTATTGCGTTGTGCCAGATGCGCCACATAGAGGTCCTACAATACCAGTAGGATTGCCACGGATCTGATGGGCCTTGACGATGGAATCCGTTCGTGGCAATGACGGCGATGTATCACCGTAGGCCCTTTCGAGTCAAGATGAGGTGGGCGCAGGGCAGTTGGGCTGTCCCCGACCTGGTCAGGTGGCCTGAGGTTGTAGCTGGACCGAGATCGCTTCCGACCCCTATGCACATGTAACCCGCTCAAATTGCCAGTCACTGGAGAGCTCGAGCATAATCCATACTCTTCCCTTAAATGCTGAACGATTTTGTGTCGAGACCTGTATGCTGTCTCAGTTCAGAGCACTTACGAAAGGCTTGCTCCACACGGATGCATCATTCTGATAGAGGTAAGTATATAAAGGTATCAGCAGTTCTGATCTTGACTTTGCGATCTTACCCAAATACTGGCAGGAGGTAGTGCCGCGGGAGACGCCGTGAGTTTTCCTTGCTAACGGAAAGTCAAGGTCCGAGCGTGCTTACGTCATCCTATCGATGACTTCTCACCGGCTGCCGTGCTGACATGAAGATACGAGCAAGCACGCCTCGAGGTACCAGTTGGCTTGCTTTGTGACGAGGTCGAATTATAGTGATCCTATGAGACGTAGATATCGTATCAAAATCGCCAGAAGCTGCCGTTGTTCCGTCATATTAGCCCAGGCATTAGGCCAATTGTTTGTTGTAACTGTAAGCAGAGCTAATGCGACGATAATTGTACGGCTGGACAGATCACGAGGACATTTAGTCCAAGTAATCAACGCATCAACGGCAGTATAAGAATGAGGTTGCGGTCTCCTAATAAGAGCATCTGATGCAACGATTCCCGATATCATACGAATCGATGATGAGAGCTCAGTTCCTTGACTATCTCTTCGCGGTTCAAGGTTTCATCCTGCTCTGCAGTGGCGCCGTAGGACTCCTCCCACCCAATGAATACGTCCCCACGCCTACTCAGTTCCAAGATACTAGCAATGTCGTTGTACGCGCTTTCAGGTATCTTTAACCATTGTCACTATTCTCCTCACGCTGACGATACGACACAGCATGACAATGCTCTCCTTGGGCGTATCGTTTCTCATCATAGCATACTACCAGCAACGAGCTCACATGGTAGCCGCCATCCCATCACGTGTGATGGCTGCGGCAGTCTTCTGGTTCAATGGCAAAGATACTTGCGGAGTCGCTGTATATGAAATGGTCTTCGCGGTGGTCATTGCCCTTGGCTTCAGGCTGGAGAGCAGACGTGGATCAGCTTTAAAACGCGCATAAGCAGTGGGACAAAAGAGTATCGTGGAAAAACGTGTGCTCGGCCAAAGTGACTGGCGTGAACAGCTTTTCTGGGCCTTGGTTTCTCGTGATGGATTGTCTAAGAAGACGGACTCCACTCAACCTGCTAGCTATGCTTACGTGGCACCATATATGGATAACAAAACTAATGTAAAAGCATCGACCTGTCAACTAGACGGACAATGCTTCCCTCTTCAGGTCAATTCAATTTTTCGACCAATAGCTCCCTCCCCGCTAACCCCATCCATAACATTGAAATGGTCTTCATGTAGCAACGCAAGGCCAGGCCAATTCGAACGAGGGGGGAACAGAGTGAACTTGTTGTTCCAAGTATTCTTACTGTCCATGCTTGCGAGTATCTTAGCAGCACCGTCAATAGCGCCAGGACGATTAGGTCCATCCTCGTTCGTCATGGAACTCGCTACGAGCGTGCCGCCCACATTCACGATCTGCGGCACACCGGCTTGCTTGCCGTCGGCAGGAACATACATGTCAGCGTGTTCGCCCCATGTGGACCCACCGTCGTGGGAAATGACACGGCTGACCATGAAGCGGCCGTACTCCGTCGTCTCGAAGATGGCAATAAGAGCACTTTCGTTGTCGAGAGTAGCGATACCCAGCATGCCATCACGGGCAATGACAGTCCTGCCACTGATTGTATTCGAATCGGACCATGTCGCGCCGTCATCTGTGCTTGTCCTCATTAAGCTGTCTTGATCGTCATCATCGTTCTCTGAAATAACAGCATTGCAATGTTATGCCATCTGTGGCATTGCGGATGAACGGCTCACAAAGTCTGCTCGCGCCATTGCCGGTTGGAGCGCGTTCATCCACGGTAGAGAGGTACTTGAAGGTCACGCCACCATCGTAGCTGTAGGAGACGGAGACACGGAAGAAGTCGTAGTCGCGTTTCGGAGGGTGGCGATCATGGTTATGGTAGGCATAGAGGATACGGGTCGAAGTTGGGACGAAGGGAAACGGATTGTCGATGTCGTTGTAGTCAGCTGATCCGCAGAACTGGAGAGGTCAGCACTGGGCCTTTAGAAAGAAGGACGGTGAGGAAGCCCACGTTTGCCCCCCATCTGTACTCTTTACGTGCTTCAGGACGAGCTCACTGTCCGGTCCATTAGTTGAGAGAGTACACGCTCCTAACGTTGAACCATCGTCCAGCTTATTGGTCGAGCGTGGGTATGCGCCAGTGATGTTAGGGCTGATAGGATGGTAGCCGCCTTCGAATACAGGCATATTTCCGGAACGTTTGGTGAGTCCCACGGGCAAAGCGGTGGCTAAAGAGAACAAGAGAGCTGTGACAGGAAGTAACATCACTAAGTGTAGATCAACAAGGTGAGGAACGCGAGTCATCAGCACGAAAATACCCATCATCATCTTTGTTGACATGCAACATTTGCACTTGCATTCACGCTTGAACACGTGCAGCGGCACACAGTTGCTATTTCCATCTGAATATCTCGAGGTCGCTCGCTAAGCGGTTTTGTCTACTGATTTACAGCAGTGCCTGACCTTCAAGCTGCGAAAGGGCCTTCTTGTGGCATGCCGTATTCCTGTCCGCATCAAAATGCGATTGAGCCTTAGCCCACCGCCGACTGTGAAAACTCAATCGTGCTTTTGGCCTTCCTGTCAATGTTCCCTTTCAATGCTTTCCCTTCCGAATAGCATGTGGCCAGGAGCAGACGTCCTATGACCTTATTCCGTAGCCCTAGAGTCTCTTTCGATGGAAGGAGACTGGGCCAGTCGGTACATGATGAACCCCGGGTTTACTCGGTCCTGCCCACTCCTTCTTGAGCGTAATTATCTACCGTCAGTGTGGGCGTGGCCATTTGCTTTCGTATCTCTGAAGCCTAGCGGACTCCTCATCCTGACACGAGAGTCTCCAACGCCGGCCGCAGCGTCAGCATCTAAATGGCTTGTTCCTGTCGAAACTCTACTGATGGAGTCCGTACGTAAAAGCGTATCGTGTTCTTTGGCATCATCATCTTCTTCGTCGGAATCCGGTGGCGGATAGTACGCCTCTGACTTTGGGCGGTCGCCTTGACTAGTATCGACAAAGTCTGTAAGACCGATCTGTTCGTGCTCATCACCAGCTTCGGTAGCTCGTGCAGTTGTACCGAAGCCCTCCAGTTCCATCAACCACCACGTGTTGACGTGTCCGAGGACCGCAAAGCCGGCAAGCAGGAACCAGGGCGCAACGCCGTATCCTGCTTCCACGCCCCAAGTAAATGTCTGACCAGCAAAAAAAGGTCCAGCAGCTCGTCCAATGGCTGATAAAGACGTTGCCACACCATTCAAAGTCCCGAGGAGTCGCAAACTCTTGGCTGAGTTTGTCAGAAGGATGGTGATGCAGGGAAAAGCAAAGACACCGGCGATGCCTTTCAATAGCATGACGCCTAAGATGGCAGCCTGCCTCGACCACGGTGTAGGCATTAGGACCGTGTAGGGCGTAAGTATGTACGCAATAGGGAAGACCAGCGTGCACGCGCGCATGCAATACAACGCACCCAGTCTGGTCGTCATATATGGAAACACTGTAAATTGGCAGACCATGGAGAAGATGCCGTAGATGGTGAACAAAACGCCGATTCGTCCAGAGTCCAGGCCGAAACCACTTGCGAACCTAAATGGCAAGGAGACATGCGAATCAGGCGGTAAATGCATGAAGACGGGAACCAGTTGGTCAAACGCGACAGCATGCAGTGCCAGAAAGCAGTAGGCCAGCAAGCTTAGATTGGACTGGGGGTTGAAGACCTCGCGGAATGCCGGTGGTGCTAGAGACGTAACGTTCTTGGGCTTCGATTTAAATGGATGCTCCGCATCGTCTTCGAGAGGAGTTGGGGCTCTCCGGCACCTGCATGACTGTGTCAAGTAGCTTCCAACGATTCGGCCATAATCTTTCTGGTGTTTTCTACTCTCCAAGGATTCTCTGAGGAACAATATCCCAGTCGAGATGCCGATGGTGAAGAAGACGCCAGAGACAAGGTTCGGAAGGGCATACGGGAATGTCTTGAAGAACTCGATCTTGCCGAATATGTTAGGGAGTTTAACCGCAGGTGACGCTAGTGCTCCTCCTAGGATCGGCCCCACGATACTGCCAATTTGCCATATCAGAGGCATGATGCTGAAAGCTTGGGGCTGGAGGGATTTCTCTGGTACAAGCTCGGCAACGGTAGTTCGGAGAATGCCCACATTACCATTGGCTGCTCCGGACAATGCTCTGGCAGTCACAGCCCATGTGAGATTGCGGGAAAAGCCGAACATGAGGCTTGTACACATGGCACAGAACAGCG
>JAWDJW010006367.1:0-17090 GCA_033119265.1 Coniosporium uncinatum
GAGAAATCGTTGGACTTGGTCATGGGCGAGCCAGGGATGCAGTAGAATGCTTGGAAGACCTTCTCTAGGTGGTCCAATCCAATCCAGTCCAAGTCGCTCTTCGCACAAAACACCAGTGCGTGAGCGGCCAGCTGGCGAACACCATAGAAGTATCTTGTGTCGTACAAGGTTCGTGTCAAGTGTGTCGATATGAGCTCACTGGGTGCTGTAGTGGCCATCTTCCGAATCATATAGACAGCCTGTTCCTGTTCTTAGCTCAATGCGACTTGGGCACTCTTCCACAACTTACCTCCATTTGCGCGACAACATCGTTCTCTTGCTGAAGTTGCGACACCATTTCATAAAGCGGCACGTCGGTAACGTTCAGCGTGCATATCCATTCAAAGTCCTTGTCATAACGGATCCATTCGAATGAGGCCTGATCCATCTTGTCCTCGTCCTCTTGGGACGGTTCAGTCAGGTTCCATCCTCTCATCTCCTCTTCGGACTGAAGAACATCCCCTAAGCAGTACAGCAAAGCGTCATCCTGACCGTCGCCAGAGACATCCACGTGTTGTCCTGCAGCAGCGGCGCGCTCCTTAGCTCGCCGGCTTCGCTTTAGTCGCTTATACTTAGTGTTGAATGGAAGGTCAACTTTCGTCACTTGTTCCTTGATGTCCACGATGTGCTCATAAGGAGTGCCGTCTGCCTCATGAATCCGGACTGTCATGGGACCCGTGAAGATCTGCTTGTTAGAAGGGGGATGAACGCCATGCTCTGCTTCCTTGACCTGGCGCAAGAACGAACCTGTGTCGACAGTGGTATCCACTACCTGGTCCTTTTGTCTTTGTACAATCGTCAACATCAAGACTGCACGCTTCTTGTTGAACGTTGGCTTGATGTCAAAGTGCGGAAATCCAGCGCCGAAGACCCACTGGTAGAAGAATTGTTCCAACTTTTGGTGACCGACCTTCTCGCAAGTGCGTTGAAAGACTGGCGTAGATATTGCTCCATTCGGAAGGTCGCCAGTCTTAGCGTTCAAGAATATACGCCAAAGGGTCCGATCGACTCCGTTGCGACCCATGGCCTTCATAATGCGCTGATGTAAGATGAAGAGAACAAGAGGAGCCTTCAGCTTCATGAATTCCCACTCTGAAGGATCAATGTCCACGATACTCCCAAGCGCGTACAATGATGGTCTTCGCTTGTCTTGTCTTGTGACTAGATCCGCTGCCGCTTTCTGCCGGTGACGGTACCAATTCTTGCCGAACAGCACTTGCGAGAACATGTCGGCCATAAAATTTGCTCCTCCAACAACGATCCAAGTGTCCGATGGATCAAGTGGAATGATGTTGATCCCCGACCATTGCGTGGCGGCTGCGCGTGCCAGCTCCCTAGTCCTGTCATCGATGTGATCTACGACGTCCTCAGGGAACAAAAGCCGGGAGCTGCAGATTGAAATGCACGCAGCGTCAGCAATGTCAATGACTAGGTCGTCGACGAAAACGACCGAGTAAGTGGTGAAAGGATATGCCCCAAAGTGTTCCACATAATAGTCGATAGCCTGCCAACACATTAGCCACAGAAAACATGTTACAAACAGAAAACGTACGGTGGCAACTGGCATGCAGGTATTTCGTAGCTCGGATGCCCGCCCAGGAAGACAGTAGCCGTCAATTCGAATGGCACTTTGGCCTAACTTCTCTTCTTGTCCGCTTTCACGGTACTCTGAAAGATCAGCGCGTTCAAATGGGCCGATAGCGAAACCGATCTGATGAGCAGCAACTGGAGTTGCGCAGAAGAACGAGACGGTCTTTCGGGATGGGTCGTTCGGGTCAACGATCTGCAATCGTCAGAAATGATTACTTTCATTCGCAGGAGTCTACATACATCATCCGTCACTTCACCGGAGCAGACGACGACCATGTCCAGGGCCTGTTCCTCCTCGGTTAACAAAACGTCGCTCTCGATTGCAACTACTCCTCCACGAAACTGGTGATTACCGTCTGCGCCATTGACGAGGTTGTGTGGTACTGTAACTGTGAAGTCGCCGTTCACTCCGTTAGTCACCGACGCAGCTGGCTTTTTAAATACGTCCCCCAGAGTACGGGGGCACCGTATAGATATCTCCCACGGACATCGTGCGAGATGGTTGTCGAAGCATGGGAATACGCAACAAGCGGTTCCAGGGAAGCCGGTCAGCTTTGTGTAGGCATGTGGAAACCGCCCGTCTTCGTTCTGAAGTCCGACAAAATGCACACCGTCTCTCAGCGAAGATGTTGAGAATTCTACATGGATCTTGATCGGCGTAAAGATGATGCCTTGTGTCTCCGCAATCTTGACCGCATGCGAGTCAACCAGACTCAAATCACTGTCATTTTTGGGGTCTGCTCCTCCAAGCTTCGCGAGTAATATGTCCTGGGCGGGCGCTGACGATGCGTCAAGCTCCTTTATCTGCACTCCTTTGGGAAATTGTATGAGCAATTCCGCATCTGGAGGTCGGCCTAGATATGGCTCCACTTTTGCCCGCAGCAAGTGATGTTGGAAAACTGTGTCGGTAGAGCGAGGACATGCTCGACTATATGGATCTCGGTACTTTGGCAGCGGCACATTACGCCCTTCAACCCGAATGCTCTTGATGGTGCACTGGCGGCAGTTCAAGCGGACCTCCCGTAGGTCTTTGTGGTTCGGTTGGATGACGATGTCGGTCTTGCCTGTGAGCGTGCGGGTCGCAAAGTCGATGTTCAAGTCCAGCTTTTGCGAAGTGACTGTGAAGTCCACATCCGCAGGCGCAGGACTGTCTGCCTCCACGAGTCCTGGCATTATGCCTCGCTTCCTCTTCCCTCTACCGCGCTACGTATCGCAGCACTGTATCTCTCACATTCATCTCAGTCTCGCTGAAGCCACCTCTTCCGGATGTGCGTAGTGCTCGCAAGATTCGTTATGTCAGCGGGCGAGGAGAGCTCTCTTTGCGCGCGAGTCGGTTTCGCGGCGAGAAGCTGAGTTGGCAGTGTGAACGTTGCAGAATCGTGGGACCGCCAGTCGGTCAAGTAGTTCAGCGCCACGCGCGCATGTGGCTCGAGGGCAGTGTTTGGGCTTCGATTCGGTGTTGCTGTGGAGCGGAGATTGTGAGCGGCCATCAGAGAGTCGCGCGACTTCGAGGTCCGGCAAATTCCGTTCACGGTCACGTGAGCGAATTTCCATACGAAGCTCAACAAGCGGAACATTTTCAATCGATGTTGCTGCTCGTTGAGTCAATGTGAGCTACGACCAGAGACTTTAATTTGTGCGTTGTCGTAGCAGATACTCCATAAAGACTATCTAGAGTACACCGGAGGATTGGACATGCTGCTCCGCTATACGTATTGCCCCTTGCCGTGAAGAGGCTGTGGACTGGAACTCTCTTATTCTATGCCATCGCCTTTACTCGTAACGCCATGCGCACTTGTGCATGCCACAGGAACAACCGAAGATGATGACATCTGCGCCTTTACTGAATAAGCTCTGCTCCTCTAAATGATAACATCAAACGAGCCTCAGTCACTCCTTCGTCTCTCTTCTCATGCGCCTCCGCTTCCGCGCGTTAGCTCTTACGACGTCTTCGGTCAACAAATCCGCAGGCAGCTCGAAGTCCCGGAGATCAATCTGCGGCACAGGTCTTCCGAATGCGAGCACGCCCCGCCCGTGGCGCTGCTTACCCAAAGCTTGTGCCCGCAGATGCGGTTTGTCAAAGAAAGATTTGAACGGCTTTTCCGGGTCTGGAGGCAGCAATGGCTCAAAGCCACGATGCTTTTGTTTCGCTCTAGAAGCTGGTCTCTTGGATAGGCTAGCTCGTGCTTCCTGCTGCAACTGGCGGGCAGCCCAAGCATCAATGTCACTAGATGGAGGCGCAGCGTCTGTGTCACTGTCAACGTCCTCGCTGTCCTCAGCACCTGCATCTGCATCTTGCTCATCCTCATCCTCATCTTCTTCCCTCGCAAGCTTTTCCTCCTTTTCTAGCCGGAGTCGTTTCTCTTCCTCTTTCCAAATCCTGAATTTGTCGACAAGCGCGTCCACTTCGCGGATGAAGTACTGCCGTTTCGGCTCCCATGACCTCTTGTCGCCATCGGTCACACCTGTGACGCCCATAACCTTTAGCCAGTCCGGACCCTGAAGGCCGTCCAACAGCCGTTCCAACTGCACCTTCTCATGTTGTGCTCGCTCTTTCTCAATGTTTCGGAGTTGCTTCTCTTTCCGCTCTGCACGACGATGGGCCTTGAAATAGAAGCTATCAGGGAGCGGATCGACGGTGGTGGAGATGGAATTGGGGGAAAAGGACGGTAAATCGATCGGTGTTGCGCCATTCATGTAGGTCGAGGAATGCTGCGAAAACAGGGGCGAAGTAGGTAGATTCGTAGACACCTTGCGAACGTATGTAGGCCCTGGACGGTGAGGCAAGGTCGGACTGGCTGCTGATTTGGCTGGCTTGAGAGGTTCGTCAATGAGGTAAATAGGGCACTCCGGGCTTAGGAATTCAGGCGTCTTTGGCGCATCACTGATGATCTCGTCGTAGTTCTGGAAGTATATTGAGAGCTCGCTTTTGAGCCTGGATCCTCCATCTTGTGACCTCAATGTGCGCTTGTCTTCCTGCTTTGGCACCTGCAAGTGACTGCCTGCAGCTGTGCCATTTTCGCTCACCCTCTTGCTCCGCTCCGGCCTCTGTGAGACATTGTCCCCTTCACGCACATCCAGGTTTGTCTGCACGCCGTTGGTCGTTTGTACCAAGCCTCCATTGGGTTGTGCAACTGTGAGTTTTGTCGGCGGTCTCGGAGGGGGGTCGCGGTCGCTGATCTCCTCCACACCTCTGGCCTGATCGCGTGTGCGCTTCTTACTCGTACGGTTCTCGAGAGAGTCTATCCTGACTTCGATCAGAGGTAGCGGTTCGCGTGCATCGGCTTGGTCCAACTTATTGCTGGATTGTGGTTGTTGTGCAGACGGGTGTGTTTCTTTGGCTGGCGCGTCTACGGTTGCGGGACGCTGACGTTGGGCTTTGAAGCGCCCTCTTGAAGACCTCAATGGCCGCGTGAGAGTGACCATTTCGATTCTTTTGTCTCAGGATCATCTTTTCTCGGACGATAGACCTCTGCAGACCGTGATGGAGTTCGGCAAGGCTTGTCGCTGGTATAACGGGCGAGGGAAAGCTACCGCAGCCCAGGTGTGTCAAAGGGGCCGTACCGAAGGGAAAGGCTTGAACGCAGGGACAGCATCGTCACTTGCTTCATATGTGTACACCCACGGCAGCATCGATCATGTTCTGCAATATCACTTCTATTCTGGGAGGCAAGTGCGTCGTAATGTGTTTCGCCTGCAACAATATGCTAATTCGTGTGTGGAATGCAAAATGCCCTTCGAGAACATTTTGGGCCATTGTCTCAGCGGAACACCAACCTGATGAGCGTTGCAGATAGACTGACGCCAGACTATTGAGGATCTTCTAAATATGCTATACAAAGAATGTCGTGTTTTCTAATCCAGCGCGCCAACCAGGAGGCGGGAATAACAACGTCAACCGACTTCAAGATACTACCCAGCTGCATAACTGAGGACATCGAAGAAAGCCTTCTGAACGCGCAATTACTGCACGGTCGAACAAAACGTTCGAATGTCTTCATATCTCATATTCCCCTTGATTAGCTGCTACTGTAGCGTTAGCCCCATTATGATCTGCTGAGAAACGAAGAGCACCAAGGTTTCCAGATCACTTACCATAGGCAACACCAAAGTGTCAACATCGATCAGCATAGTATACATTCCAGAAAGTCGCAAGCCAGGTTGCTTTAAAGTCACGTAGTCATACAAGGTATGTGGACTTTTGACCACTGTCGTTAATACATCGTGTGATTATAACAGCCTCCGGTAAACGTCCATCTGTGCTAGCGAAGATTACTAGCATACATACCAGCAGACAACGCGTCAACCATGCTATGGCGGTCTCTTCGGCTGTCATTGTGTTAGACCATTGCACGAAACACCCGGGCTCTTTCACACCGCATTCAGAGCTTAATCGCGTCTGGTTCCCACTTTCTCCAAATCGAACCTTTTGGCCGTCGCCTTGGGTTCCAACATCTCCTACTTTGTAAGAAGCGTCACGTTGAGCATGCTTTCGGTAAAACGTTGTCGATCTTCTACTGGGCGCTTCTGGGGGCCATTGGCGAGCGTACGGTCACTTGTAGAAATAGACATGGCCAATCATCGAGCATTGGCGTTTCCCGAGAAAAAGACTTGAAGTGATAATCGAAAGAGAGCGGCAAGAAGTAGGGTTGAAGTTGTGCAAGCGACATGGCAGCAGTCCATTGACTAGGCGAAGGAGGAGCATCGTAAGCCGAATACGAGGTCTTTCGGATACATAGTACAACGCACAAGGAGATATGCGGACTGAAACATTACACATTGCCGTACGGTGTCACAATCTTTCGGTACTCATGCGAACAAGAAGTCTTTAAGCACTGGCGAGGCCGAGAACTCGGGGTTCAGTAATATACATCTGCGGCATTTAGTGACGGGTCTGTAAGTGCGTGCACACTGGCGAGACTCACGTCAGGAAGTGTGAAAGGCCCTCTCTTCGTTGCTCGAGGAACTTTGTTTGAAATCGTGCTGTTGTGAAATTAGGCGTCGGAACCTCTCGAGGAATTGATAACGACATACAAACAACGCTCTTACGAGGTAGCTCAGGTATTGCAGCTTCGGACAAGGGAAAGGTCCTAATCAAATTCTTACGAAGCTTGTCGAACTCGGAGTATCTGCGGGAGTGAGTGACGAAACCCCTATACCAGCGAAGTACTAAAGCATACCTTTTTCGTATAGTTATAGGAGCCCCCTTGATATTATTAGAATGGTAGATCTTGTACTAAGGCCACGGATAGACGTTTGTTTCACGAACCTTTAGCGTTTCTACTGTACAATGCCATACTACATAAGCTCCGATGCCTGGCGCCGAGCCGCTCACGACGGTGTAGTCATCGACGCTGACACATCGAGCCCACAGCGCTCTGCTCTGCTCAGAGAACTCTTCGGTGTTGTCTTCGAGCCGGATTGGAAGTGGACGGTCGTGATCCGTAGTGGTGGTGCTCCATGATGAGTCTGTCCGCTGATGACCCGGCCAATATGGTGGAGAGAGGACCTCTTCACGATGATGGTTTGCAGCCGCAGTTATGGTTGTGGCAACGGAGTCGTTGTCGCCATCAGCACGAGCCACATGCTCAGCTTGAACGGAGGAGGATGGAGAAGACTGCCGCTCCATCCATCTAGAGCACGTGAAGCTATGCTATAACCGGTGGCAGGTGTGCGTGTTCAATAATAACAACAGGAGTGATACTGCCGGATGCTCCTTTTGAAACGGGGTCACAGGCGTGCAGCGGCTCTACACAGCTTGGTGGTGCTAGTGCTAGTGCTAGCCGGAGGCGTGCGTGGAGGTTGGGGACGCTTGGATGCAGCAAAGGCCTAGGAAAGCCAGCGAGGCCCGCTCGCGAACGGTCGGACGGCTGGGATTCCCTGGTACGAAGAACGATTCAGATCTATCATGACTGCCCTAGCGTAGCGATGGTTGATGCATTTTCCAGTGCATCAATGCATCTGCCGCCAGACCGCGAGGGACAATTGGCTGGCAAAAGAGAAAGAGGGGTCTGCTTGACTTGCAGTCTTGCAGCACAGCACCCTCTGCTACGGAGTCCGTGCTGTAGGCCAGATCTTCAAAGCTATCATTTTCGTCCTTTTCCGTCCCTCTCCAAGCTATCCAAGCTGCCACGGCTGCCTTACTATATCTTCCGCCGCAGTGATATAAGACTTGCTAGCCTCCTTTTGGTGTCATGGCCTGACTATTACCACCACAACGGGCCAACTGTGCGGGGAGTGGTTGACTATCGAGTTATCGAAGAGGCAAGGGCGCCTCCTTCCCTGCCTTCGGCCGTTTGGGGGACACGCCACGATCCTCTTTTTTATTTTATAAGGCTTCATGGATCTCTCCGGGCCGGATAAGTATCCCTTTGTCACAGGCCAGATTCTGAATAATAGCACTTCTCTCCCCAGTTTGCACATCTTCCTTTCTAGCACATCAGTTGATTCTTCATACCATCGCTTTTAATCTTGATACCTTTCAAACAAACTGATAGCTTGCAATTGTTGACACTGAAGGTTCGTCTCACGTTCTTGGACTAGGACAACACGCCAATACGAACTCGAGACTGACTTTTCATGAATCAGTCATCTCTCTGCCTCATCCGTCACATTTATCCCATCAGCCTTCACAATGATCTCCCTCGCCGTTCTGCCCATCTTCATGGCGGCCGTTGGTCTCTCAACCGCTCAAACCATCGATCCCAACTCCGTCAGCAGCTCGCTCCGAGGTAGGTTTCGAAGAGCCGCCCACGAAACTCACTACATACTGACAATCGAACAGCCACATGGTGTCAGTCCCAGACGACCCAGTGCCCCCTGATCTGCCTTCAAACCATCGCCAACACCGCCGCCACTACCTCCAACACCTGTGACCCTGCCACACTCGACTGGTCCTGTGTCTGTGCGGGCGGCACCACACCTTCTATCGCCAACTACTCCCTCACAATCCCGTTCTTTGAGTGCCAGGAATGGGGTAATCAGTGCGTAACTGGATGTGGTCAAAACAACGACTGCTCCAGCAACTGCCGGTAAGCCCGCCACATACTCGAACAAGGTTGGACCTTTAACTGATCTGCTTCTTCTTCAGCCAGCAACATCCATGCGGTGCCCAGAATCCCACTCGCGTAAACACTACCTCATCTACCTCTTCTACTGCTTCCCGCACCGCCTCCGGCAGCAGCACCGCCTCGGCCACCGATGACACGGCCGGCTACAGTGGTTTTGGCAGTTCAGGATCCACGCCCAGTGCTACTGCAGGCGCTGCAAGCGGGAACAGCAACAGCAACACCAGTGCTGCTACTGTCCTGAACCTTGCCCAAAGCTACAGCTTTGCAGTTGTCTTTGCCGGCTTCTTTGCCGGCTTTGCTCTGCTTCTCTAAGCATCATCCTGCTGAGTTGGTAGAAACAACAAGGGAGTCGGGCGGATGAGTGCTTCGGACTTTTCTGGTTGAGATTTGCGGGTTGACAAATTGCGAGATATGAAAAGCCTTTTTAGCGCCTCTTTTACGATCATCTGGCAAGGAGCGAAGCGTTGGAGCACTTGGAACGGTTCAGTCTATGTTCACAGTAATCATAATACCAACCGACACAGCTCTCGCAGCTGTGAGATTCCCGAATATTGCTGCGTAGAAACCCCGAATCCCAGTTGTTTTGCACGTGATTGGCAAGCCTCCGGTCTGCGCGCTCCCGTGACGGCGCGCCTTGACGCGTACCTACCTAATTCAATTCCTGCGCCAACGTTGACCGTCACAAGTCTCTGGAAAGATGGCAGATGCAGCACCCATAGATCAGAGCGCGCCTGCACATGCAATCCTCAATGGCACGGCCGACACGGAGATGAAGATGGAGCCCGGTGCAGATGTACGCTCCCCCCAGCACCATTCTTCCTGCCCATACCTTTCTGCCTTACCCACGCTTCACGTACTTCAAAAGCCCTCTCACAGCCCACTGACTCATATTCTCTGACCCAACAGGCTCCTCTCCCGCCGCCACCACCAGCAGCAGCAGCACCACCCTCATCGACAACGCCCGCACCAGCAGCACTAGCGACGAACGCGCGCGCCTCACCTCATCCCACTACTTCCACGCCCGCGCCGCCGCCCTCTCAGCCGAACCCACACGGGAGCCCGACGCGCGTGTACCTGAATCAGAACGTCACGCCGCACTTGCTCGAGGGCATGAAGTACCTGGCTGCTTACGAGTGAGTATCTCAGCAGTCATGCCCTCCTCCTCCGTCCTCCTCTCGCGAATTGTGAGAGCTTTGTCTTCTGGGCTGGTGGGGGAGAGCGGGACATGGTTTGCGCCTGTGCTGCTATGTGGCACTGTGCGTAGGTGTGTTCATACGAGGGCACAAAGGGGTTGGATGAGGGGCGGGGAGAGAGAGTTGTACACGATGTGCTGACGAAAGATGGGTGCAGGCCGGAGAAACCTTTGAAGTGGTTGGCGGAGTTTCTGGAGAAACGGAGTAAAGAGGTCGAGGGAGCATGACAACTATGACGGTACGGTGCCGGATTCAATTTTTAGGCACACCGCGCTGCGGACTGCTCGACAACCCGTCGGCGTGAGCCAGTCTTTGGTAGTGCAGATTTTGCGGAGGGCAGCTTGGAGGATCAGGTCGCACGAGACGACAACGACGCGCCTAGGGCATGGCGCAGGAAGAGCATGAGTCGTGAGTGCGGGATTTGTGCATAGCGAAGGCGCTCAGGAATGGCAGCGGCAGTGGTTGAATCTCATAGTGGCAACACAAGTTGTTCTCTTTGTGCTAGCTTAGAGCTACGCAGATGAACTTGCTATACCGGAATGGATCATTACATTCATCCATGTTTTGAGCTCCCTGTTCCATCCGTAACACCAGACTGTCTCTGCTCTCAGGTCCTTCCCCAACACCTTATGCCACCATCGTGCTGGCAGTGGCGCTCTCGTACCTCCAGGTAGGTGGCAGAGCTCCGACTGTCTTGTAGTAGCGAGAAAGGCGGTGGATTCGGGATTCGATCAGAATGAGGCGGAACTTGCTGTCGCGGTCCTTGCGGTTCCTCTCGAGATGCTTGCGTACGGCAACAGCCTTGGTAATTCACGTCAGCGACATACTCTCTCAGATGATGAGTTGGGCAAAATGTACCTTCTTGATGAGCATGTAGAGGTCTTCCGGGATCTCTGGAGAGAGGCCTGTAGAACAGTCTCAACGTCAGTCTCGAAGACCAAACGAAGGCATAGTTTGTTTTGACGTGGCAGCAGCCACGCTGTTTGAGAACGGCCGCTCTGGCTCACGGTTTCAAGTTGGGTGCATACCGTTTGACTTGAGGACTATCGAGACCCGTTAGCATATGGCTTAGAAGCGACCACTTGCGCAACTTACTGCGGAGAATCTTGTTGCCAGTAACGACCTTGACCTGAGCAATGCCGTGGCTGTCGCGGAGAACGACACCAATTTGAGATGGTGTAGCTCCCTTCCTAGCCAGCTTGCAGATCTGGTCGACTACTTGGTCGGGCGTCGTCTTGAGCCATGCTGGAGGTGTGCGAGAGTAGGGAATCGCTGAGGACGATATGCCCTTTCCTATAGATCAGAAATCGTAGTGTTAGCATCTTTCCATTACAGCCAGCGACAGAAATTGAGAGCCATTATGGTCACCCCCGCATCTTCAGTGATTTCTCACAGCCCAACACGAGTCGCAAATGCAAGGCGGAGACGGCGGCGCTGCTCGACGACCTATGCGTCCTTCAACTTCGCGTGCTCGAAGAGACTGCGATTGCAGCAGTAATAGCATGAATTCGAGTCTCCCTCGGTATAATCTTGAAAGCACAAAATGATCTCTTATCGAAGCGCGGCGCATCAGGTCTTCCGCATGGACCAATGCTGTGCAGTTGATGCGTAGCAGAAGCAGGTGTGAAGTGCGATATACGTACCGTTGGAGTGAAGTCTACCCATTATTACAAGAGGTTGAGAGGAAAGGTCGGCGTGAGGATGTTACGAAGTTCGTTGATGAGAAGTTGGCGAGGCCCTGTGATTGTGGACTTGGCGAGCGGGAACCAAGTTCTCCGCTCCGCTCGAAATTTCTGAATCCATACCCCACCCTTCCAGAGAGAATGTACAAGAAATGCATGTCATTAAAGTGAGTGTCCCTTGAGATCCAGTGTGCGAACGGCTTTGCTGGTATTTTCGCCTTGCACCCCCTGATAACATGGACTTGAATGCCGTCCGTGTGCTAGGCTCAGGTGTCGCATCGTCCAAACTTCGTCGCTAATGGAGACACCTAACTGTACCCAGCACTCTCCCTCAGCTACGGAGCCAGTCTGGCAGTGTTAAACGGAGCGTAAAATGGTAAGTTCGGTTTATTCCACCACCAGCCACTCCATCTTTTCCTCACATGATGATACTATCCATACAATTTTTTATATTTCTGGTACCTCTTGATTTAAGGGCCTCTGGCTCTGATGATCTAAACGGACTTCTGACCTTGTTTTTCGATGTATCTTTACTCGCAGACTTTCGCCGTATTGTAATGAGCTGACGTTTGCGCAGGCATTTGTTCTGATTGAACAGCTCTCCATCCATGAAACAGGTCTAGCAGCGGGAAACAGTTGTCGCTGAACCGCCGTAACATGAACGCCTTGGACGTCATGGGCACATTAGGTTTGCACATGCACTTGCAGACGTCTCAGCACCATTGGATGGTCACCCACCATGCTGTGGCCTCGTAGTGTTTTCTGGGCCAGGTTGATGCCTCATAGTTCTGATTGGAGTAGTTTTCATCGTCCTGCAGTGTCTGATGCTGGTCGCGGGCGATTTGCTCCGTTAAAGTGAATGAGATCCACTGCAAATTTTTTCAACATGGTATCATTCAGAGTTGGCTCCGGCACATCGGCTAGGACCGTAGAGTGCATGGCCGTTTTACCAAAATCCACAACGACTTCGTTGTCAAAAATCTCCGGGAAATTCTCAAGACGGTACCTTGAGCGGATTGTACGCAATTTTCGACGCTTACTGCGCCGCAAACTCGCCCAAAGCATCACAAAACCTACCAGATAGCACCTAGCGGGCCCGGCCATTTCGAGCGCGGAGATGGTTTGTGAAACCACGTCCTCTCTTCTCTACATAGCATGTTCATGTTAGTGAGCTGACAGATGCCAACGCTCAGCTGACATAACGGTGTCAGCAAGGCTTGATATACGTATATCTACGCCTCATAGAATCGGCATCAAACCGTTGCGATTCAGATCTTCTCTAACTGTTGTTGGCACATGTGCTCTAAGCTATTCCTATGCGTTCAGCCCGACTCTAGGCGTTGGTCTAATGATCTCTTATCTATACTCTGTAGGCTCAGTCGTAATGTTTGCTGCCGTGAACACGAATAGAATGCGTTAGGGCCACAAGCACGAGGTTCAGCTGCGTAATCCAACAATAGTCCAGAACGTACGGAGCGATTATAGTCTATCGAATGTTGTGTCGCCATTGCTGACGCCACCAACAGCACAGTTGTAGAGACCAAGCCAAGCGTTGGCGAGAAGCCGTGGAGTCGTGGACACTCTCATGGATCGGAACGGACGATTTCGCGACTGTGGGCCTGGCCGGCCGATCATGCCCGAGGTGCTTATTCCTGATCCTGTTGCTCGTTTCAGAAGACGACCGAAGTTTGACTCGGGACGCCATGCAGCAAACAATTCTCCGTACGAAGTACATGCGCACCGAGCGGCGAGTCAACGATGGCAAGGTGTCTTATTGCGGCCATTGTACGGTATGTAGACACGTTGTGACGTCAAGAGATGTCCTCTGTGTAGCGTCATATCGTTCGTCCACGGCCCATCACGATAAATGAAGTAAAAGTAGGAAATTAACTGGACATGAGTGCAGCGGCTGTAATGAAATGAAGCAGGGATGCGGTGAGCCTGTCGAGTTGGAGGGGCGGGTCGGGTCTGCGACGATAAGGTGTAGGGCAAGAAACGGCAAGCAGCGATTTGACTGGATTTTAAGTTGCCCTAGATCCCGTAATTACCGCCCCCACTAGCGCAGGTACCACAATCACCGGCGACTCTCCGCAATTCGCGACATCGCCCAAAATAACCAACCTTGACCCTCCCTTTTCCTACATTCACTTCCTCGAGCCTTTTCACAAGCTTACCTCACCTTCATCATTGTCTTTCACTCACACTCATTCAGTCTCTCATTCACTCGCTTATTGTGCGCAGCCACTCTTTTCGTGTGCACAAATAAATTCTAGGCTCACACAACTCACAAGCACAAACACTTCACATTCCAGCATTCCACGACTACCCCAATTCAACTTTAGCGCAACAAATTCCACGCAGATCACACGCAAAGAAAAACACTCACTTCCCCCGCAATTATCGACAGGTTCGAAGTTCCCAGCAAATATGGTTCGGGTACGATCTCTCACTGCGACGGCGGTCAGTACCGTCCTGCTGTTCTCAGGTGCGCACGCAGCGACCTCCGAGGCCAATTGCGTCGCTACTTCTCAAGAGATCAACGGCAACTGGTATTGCCAGGCGGTCGATAAGATATCTTACACTGGCTTTGACGGCTCTGGAAGCTACAACAAGATCACTAGCATGGACTCCACGACCGGCAGTTGTGGGTCCACTACCTTTGACTACTCTGGCAATTTATCGCCGCTTGATGAGGAGGTAAATCTATCTTGCGCAGTGTTGACCCGACTCAAAAGACTCACATCATTTCAGGTCTCTATGCATTTCCGAGGGCCCCTAGTCCTCAAACAGTTCGCCGTCTATACTCCTTCTGCTTCCCCTTCCAAGACGGAGTCCAAGCTCAAGCGCAGCGCGCATTTCAGGCACCAGCAGTTTCATGAGAACAAGCGACGTGCACACGAGCGAGCGGCTCGCGCAGACGAGAAGCGCCAGGTCGGAGCTACTGTTACCGCAACCATCAACGGCAAAGAGGTCACCTGGGTCAATGAGTATGACGGTTCTGGTCGCGCTGACATGTCCGCGCCGGCGGCACCAAGCCCTGCCGCACCAGCAACGTCATCAGCTGAATCGTCCACCGTCGCATCCACCTCTGCCGCCGCATCTAGTTCTGCAGAATCGTCTCCTCAGGTTATGGCTGAAGGCTTCATCGCGTCTTCACCGGCGCAGGCAGCCTCCACTCAAGCTAGCAAGGCAGTCTCGACAAAAGCTAGCAAGCCGAAGTCAACTTCTGCTTCGGCCTCGACTTCGGCTTCATCATCGACATCGACGCCCAGCTCTGGTGACTGGAGCCAGATCGGCTACTACAACGCAGACAGTGGTGTGGCTGATGGCCTTGTGTTCCTGAACAATATGGGCGGGCAGGGATCCGGTGTTTTCGATAAGTAAGTGTGCAAAGGCCAACTCCGTTATATCATGTTCCTGACATGTGCAGCACATTTGGCAATTCTCTTTCCTACGCTTCGGCCGATGCATCGTCCGGTAGCGCCCAGCCTGAGGTCTTGAACACGACCCTCAAATCCAACCAGGAGGTCATAATCATGACGGACAAGTCCTGCGACGATGGCGGATGCGGTTATTCACGCGATGGAACAGTTGCGTATCGTAAGTGTATCGTGATCTGAGCGGACGATAACTAACCGAGTACAGATGGTTTCGACGGCGCCTCCAAGGCCTTCTTTTTCGAATTTCAAATGCCCGACGATGGCACCTCCGGCTGGAACATGAACATGCCCGCCATCTGGATGCTGAACGCCCAAATCCCGCGTACACTGCAGTATGGACTGGCAGAATGCTCCTGCTGGACTTCTGGCTGCGGTGAATTTGACATCGTGGAGGTCCTCGACTCTGGAAACACCAGGTGCAAGTCCACGCTTCACGGCAACTTGAAGGGCGGCGATTCCAACTATATCGAGCGCCCCACTAGTGGCACGATGAAGCTCGCTGTTGTGATGCTTAACGATGAGATCCACATCCAGAAGCTCGATGACAGCACAGAGTTTGGCGGCACCATGGGACAGTCAATGATCGATCAGGTGTCAGACAACAGTGACGGCAAACTTCTTTCTTCTCTCTTCAAACTGGTTGCTAGCTAGGTGTTGCAGCACCCTTCTTAGCATCTGCAAGGCGAACGCGAGTGTACAGTAGCAGATCTCTGGGATCTCGAGTGAGGTGAGATATGTGCATAGGGGCGAGCGACTTTTGCTGTTACATATTCTGGTGATGGGAGGAGGCTTGCAGGCTTTATCGGGTTCAAACCTCTTTCGATTCTGCTATTATGATTGACGACGGTGCATGGGGCGAACAGGCAGCCTTTCTCTAGGATCTCTGCGGGTTCAATCAGTATACAGCAAGCGATGATGCCTTGTAGTCTGTAAAATAGCATAGCTGAAACTTTGATCGGACAAGATCCACTGCCACCTTTTCGGGTTCCATCTTGGTCAACTATGCGCAAATGAATGCGGATCGTTCTTACATAGGCACTGATAGGTTGTGTGCAGAGTGAACCGACCGACCAACCAACTTATCAAGCCGAGGTTGACCGACCAAACCGAAGCCGTGCGCTCACCATTCACCCATCCACCTCTGCAACTGGAAGCTTCGGCCAATGCCTCTGCTCTCCGCACCCCGGATTCTCTTAGCAAGCATATTCGAATCTTTTCTTTCCTCCTTCACTCGCTCCGTCAAGTCTTCATCAAACGCAGTCGTCAAACACGCGACTGATCGTCAGTGACATGTGTTGAAAGGAAACGGTGTTGGCGCCCCCGCATTCGTCAAGGTCCCGTCGCCTCCCAACCTCGCTTGAGCATCTGATCGCCGACCTCGATTTTTCGACTTCGACACGCCGTACGTCACCACGCAAAGCTCAACACAACACTCCGCAACAGATGCGATAGCCTCTTTCGTTCCACCACAGCCGGTATGGCTTCACCTTCGCCGCCAAAGCCTTGGGAAAGAGGCGGTGCGGCAGCAACGTCAACGTCAGGTAGGCATCTTGTCATTGACTGGCGAACTTGAATGCGACTGAGACCAAATGACAGTTCTTTCTCCGACTTCAGCGGCCTTCGACGGGACTGCTTCAGCATCAGCAGCAAACTCCGCAACAGCAGCGCCATCACTACCCTCGCGACCTAGCGCGCTCTCCTCCGTCGTAAACCAGACAGCTTCGAACTACTCCACCGCAAACCGACCTTACGGATCATCACCCTATGGCTACGGTGGTGGCGGCTTCAACAACTATTCCTCACCATATTCACGCCTCGGAGGCGGTTACGGCTCCATGTACGGGGGTGGATATGGTGGCATGGGAGGCATGGGAGGCATGGGAGGCATGTACGGAGGTATGGGGGGTATGGGAGGCATGTATGGGGGCATGGGAGGGATGGGCGGTATGCCAGGAGACCCGAATCAGCAGAGCCTAACACAGAGCTTCAGTCAGAGCACGCAGGCGACATTTCAGCTTATCGAAAGCATCGTAGGCGCATTCGGTGGGTTTGCGCAGATGCTGGAGAGCACATACA
>JAWDJW010006368.1:0-17076 GCA_033119265.1 Coniosporium uncinatum
AAACCTTGGAACAACCCTGCTCTCTTCATTTGGTCCGTTATAATGAATGCATATCCAGAAGAGCACCAAGAAGAACGACTCCAGATCATGCCTAGGGGAGTGTTTCTCATCGTCGTAGAGCACCCCGATTGCCATAAATGCTATCGCTGCTACAAACACGAACGTAAAGCGAACAATCTGGAGCAGCGCAGCCCCACTCATTGTGTCATTGAAATGCACATCCTTAGCTTGCCAACAGAGATTTTGCAGAGCATCTTTAGCTATCTCGCTCCGAACGCTCCAGTCACCAATTCTAAGCGACCGCTTCAGTCGGACGGAGTCCGGGTTCCGACAGGTGTCGCTCTGGTATGCAAGCGGTTTGCTGAAGTCTTCGGCGAAAGCATTCGGCAATCGATCGTTTTTGTCGTCGACATAGTAGCCACAGGTTCGTCCTGGACGGTGCACGTGTGCGGGATACCCTGCGACCCCTCAAGTTTCGAGAGGCTCTGCCTAGAGGCCAAGCTTTACCACGTTCGAGACTGGAAGATCCAAGGGGCATCATATCAGAGCGACGTAACCCGGGACGTGATGCAGGTCGTCACCGGACTCCGGCAGAGACAGATACAAGGAGACAGCGTTGCGTGATGTGTTCAGATATGGGAGTTCGAACGAGCATGCCCGAGCTAGGAGGCCCCCGACGGTTTGTCAGGGACTCGGTATGGGCTCAGTCATCGTGTCCGCTCCAGAGATCGGCGGAGACGACATGGCCTAGAAGGTCTCATCGAATGGTTCCCAACATAGTTCTGTATAACGAATAGCGCAAGAGTTCTGCTCTCTCAGCATCACCCCCAGCTGTTACAAATGCGCTCAGCGATCCGACTCCAGTCAGTGCTTGACACGAGCCGAAGAGGGCATCGCTGATGGCGGGTGTCCTTCACCTGTCAGGCTCGTCAGACAAACATCTCTCGTTCTCTTTTGTCTTGACCGTGTAGGCCTCTCCCACACCTTGTCCGCAAACACTTCGAGGTGACATTCTCCATGGCAGTGGCTGCTCATTCGGCCGCGCTTCTCGACGTGGCCCCGAGTGAAGACGGTATGGCCAAGTCATCTCTCTGCTGTCCATCTGCTGCACTCCCAAGCGCAAAAGTGATAGTTCGACAATGAAAGTCTTCGTCGTGCAGAGGATGCCTAATTAGATACGTTCGATTGCGGATGCTACCAGCATAGCTGGGGAGAATGCCTCCTCCAAGGGTGGAGGAGATTCTTGGGGTTATCTCGTTCACAGCGTGTCCCGATCAGAGAACAAGGCAGTGTGCGGTCAACACGCGCCGCTGCAGCCCTACATCTCATCCACCTAGGAGTGGCAGATACCTATTGAAATGGCCTTGAAGACCAGCTGATTCTCACTTGCAACCCAGCTGCTTCTCTTCGAAGCGGTATTGGGCACGGAAAGGAGCGATCCTAGCTTGGTTTCTTTCTATAGGCCTTTCCTGGCAAGTGAGCGCATCGTTGAGCCGTTTCAAGGTTTGGGCAGGCATATCAACCAGTCGTGTTCCGGTCCCGTTCCAGCGAAGCTTTGGGTAGTCAGCCGGCGTTGGTGGGGAATAGGTCGCTCCCCATAGTGTAGGCTAAGTCAAGCGAACATGCGCACTCGACTTTGAGGGCTGATCTGCTCTTTCACGCACTCCGTATGCTGCCTGTACGTGTTTGCTCGATAGCTACTAACGGCTTTTTGCGCATCTGTATGAGCAGCCTCTACAACCTTACCAAAAGCTCATCACGCTGCGCATTGCTGAGGGAAGGACCGCATAGTCAGCGCTGCGTGTGCCGCTCATCTTGCAGTGGGCGACATGACTGTGTGGCCATGGATTATCTTCGCTACCAACTACTTGCTTGATCCTTTCTTCAAGATTCTTCTGTCTCATTTAGAGAGCCGCTACTCCAGGCACGTTTGCGCAGCGTTGGCGCTGCGAAGATGGTGATTGGAGAGGGAGCAATCCTCGAGAATTCTGCTTGCGCAATGGCTTGCTTTTCGATGCAGAAGCGTGACATACTCGACGATTCCTAAGGTGTGGTTTTTTGAGCTAGGAGAGCATGAGCGTGAGGATAGATATTCGCTCTCACGTAACATTGAAAGTGTAGCAATTGTGGAAGCGCACCGATGCCGGAAGCTACACGTAAAAATGTTCGAAAAGCGTTTCAACAACTTCTCAAACTTGTCTCGAGCTCATGTCCGCTGTCCTTGGCTGAGTTCCCACTTCATCAGAAGTATGCTTCGTACTCGCAAGAGGAATCAAGAAGTTGTCAAGAGGAGTGAAAAATGTCAAGCGGCTGCTCGCTGGGCGATGGCTTTCCCCGCGATAGGCTAGACCGGAATCGGTAGGTCGAGATATCGGGACAGCCACCTACATGATGAGCTGACTTGACATAGATCTCGACGTTTGACATGCCTTTATCCATAGCCACACTACCTGTTAGACGCGCTGTGTATGACTGGGTATGGCTTCATCCTTTGACATCACGAAGGCACGTGAGCATTTTCCTGCGTTGAACAACAAGCAGATATACTTTGACAATGCCGGTGGAAGTCAAACGCTACAGACAGTAATCGACCCGTGAGCGAAACTACACAAGATCAGAGCACGAAGCAAGACTCTGACGCCGCCGCAGAGTAACCAACTACCTCCAAACCAACAACGTCCAATTAGGCGCAACCTACAACATCGGTAAAGAATCTACCCGCAAAGTCTCCCAAGGCACCATCGCCGGCGCCGCCTACATCAATGCGCGAACCCCCGAAGTAGTAATCGGACGCTCCACCACCCAACTCTTCCGCAACTTGTCCGTCGCCCTGAAATTCCAGCCCGGCGACGAACTCATCCTCTCCAAATTCGGCCACGAAGCCAACATCGCGCCCTGGGTCTCCATCGCCGCGCGCTCAAACCTCACCGTCAAATGGTGGACGGGAGATGTGGATCGGACGACATCCAACCCCAAATTCACCCTAGCGTCCCTGAAACCGCTGCTCTCGGACCGTACGAGGCTGGTAACATGTACGCACGCGTCCAACGTCCTCGGCAACATCCACGACATCAAAGCCCTCGCTGAGACGGTGCATACCATCCCAGGTGCCATGCTCTGCGTCGACGCCGTAGCGTACGCTCCGCACGGGAGACTCGACGTCAAGGCCCTAGACGTGTAATTTTACTGCTTCTCGTGGTATAAAGTGTACGGACCGCACATCGCGATGCTATACGCGCGCGAGGAGGTGCAGGACCAGCTGGAGAGTTTGGGGCATTTTTTCCATCCCGACGGTTTGGAGCACAAGTTGGGGCTTGCGGCGGCGAATTACGAGGCCGTGCAGGCGATTCCGGAGATTGTGAGGCGCCTTGGGGGTGAGAAGTCGGGCGGGTCGTTTGAGCAGATTGCGGCGCATGAGGAGGGGTTGGCGGAGGTGTTGTTGGGGTATTTGAGGGGGAGGGGGGATGTGGTGATTTTGGGGGGAGAAGGAGAGTGATTCGGCGAAGAGGGTGCCGATGGTGAGCTTTTTGATCAAAGGGAGAAATTCGCAGGAGGTGGTTGAGACGGTGGAGAAGAAGTCGGACTTTGGGTTTGGGTGGGGGCATTTTAACTCGAAGACATTGGTGGAGGAGGTGCTTGCATGTGGAGAGGACGGCGTGATTAGGGTTAGCATGGCCCATTATAACACAGTATGTCCTTTCAATTTTCTAACAAGAGAAGTAGTGAACTGATAACGGAATGCGCAGAGGAGGAAATCAGTAAGTTTGTGAAGGTGCTCGACGAAACGTTTCCGCCATCGTAGGGCAAGACCCTGGCTCGCGGTTTTAATTTTAAAGATACAAAACCACTTTTTTTCTCGGACGCTTCGTGCCTATGTGGTCTGAGCAGCTATGTACGTCAATCTTTCATGTCATCACGTGATCATATACTTCGGAGTAACCGAATGGTGAGACGCCTGTTCTCCTCTAGTGTTGAGTAAAAATTACCGGTACGAAACACAGATAGTTGACGTCTCAAAGTGACAAGAATAGCTTATTCGCGACGGAGTTGAAGACCCTGCTGGAAACAGTATTCCCAAACAGTCCTCGGCGAGAGTCCTTCTAGCGGCGCCGTAGTGCAGACCAATATTCGGCCCGGAGGTAATTTATGTTCGGCGGGTAGCATAGGAAAGCGCAGTAATCCCGACCTAGCGTCGTCAGCGCGCACCAATTTCGCGCCCATGGTCAGATGGTCTCGTGGAGATTGAGCTATGAGTTGAGCTATAGTCGTCTAAGAGCTTGCAATCCTGGATCCGTGCTTCAAGGACCGTTAAGCTGTTGCATGTCCAGGTATGGAGGGCGGTGAAGAGTCCTACAGAAAGTTTGGCAATCACAATGATTCAAATTCTGCAAGAAGAGTGTGGACATAACGTATCAATTATTGACGTGTAAAGAGGTATTTACATTATTTGTCTCATACCTAGCAATCTCGTTCAATCTTCATAGTCCTTTCCCTGCATCTTCGCCAGCCTCAACTCATTGCCTTATACAACGCTCAAACCACTTCAGTAGTGCCCTTCTCCATAGCCGCAGCCTTGGTGTTGGTGAAGAGCTTGCTGCTAAGATCGAATGAAGGAAGCGGGAAAGGAATGCCAGTGGACGCGCACGACAGTTCAATTGCAAGGTACCAGCCCATGATAGCCGTGACAAGACCGAAGCCACCCGCAATCTTGATCAGTAGACCAATGTGTGCCAGATCTGCGGGAGTGGTAGCCGACGGGATAGCGAAGTCTGCGGCGGCGAGGAAGGCAAAGAGGAAGATAAGGCAGAAGAGCGCAATCGCGAAGGGGATGTTCGAGCGCAGGCCGGCAATGCAGAAGACGAAACTGATGAGCGTCCTGTGATACTGTTAGACATTTTTCAACATGGAATGGTTCGATAAAACCTACATTACAACGTTGTACATTCCTTGACCGGCGACATACGTGATCGCAGTGGCGCCAGCAGCGGGGTCTGCGGCAGTACCATATGACGCGACGATGCCGTGGGCGGCGTCTGACATGTAGGCGAGGTTGCACCAATGGCAGCCATAGATGACGAAGACAACGAAGGGGAAGGCTTTTGCTAATAAGCTACTGTCCAGGATCTCGAGTGCAGAGAGAGCTTACTGTTTCCGAGGATGAACTCACCGATTCCGGCCAAGTTCATGGCGATGCCGCCAAGGAAGTAGTATGTACCGCTGATACCGGTCAGGGAGTTGACCGATGCTCCTCTAAAGTCGAGGAGACACAGCACGGTTGTGGTGAATGGAATCAAGAAACCCATGACACCGAGGAAGGTAGGGTTTCCAAGGCGTTTAGCGAGATCACCACGGGCTGGCGTAGGCTGGAAGAAGAGCTTCTCATATTGGTCCGGAGAGAGCTGCAGAGTCATTTGACGACCGAGAGCGTTGCCATCGTGGTGCTCGGTGCCAGTCTTTTCGTGCTGGAGGTCGCTGTGAGAAGACATCTTGAGATTGATGTTCGGTAGTAGAGTGAGCGTGGAGGATGGCTTAGTAGGAAAACTTGAGAAAGGATGGGGAGGAAGGTGGAACTTCCTAGAGGGTTATATGTTCCCCACATACTCCTACGCTTATCCCAGAGAACGTCCTAGGCACGCGACTACGGGTCCGTGATCGACCATCCCCAACTACTAGAGGACTGAGACCATGATAGTGGAAGACCATTTTGGCCCGAATTGTTTGCGGGGCGAGGAAAATGCACGGTCGAACGTTCAGGCAATAACACCAATCATAATCACGCGTTGACAGTTGAGCTTGCCTGTCATTGGACAGGGTGGAAGTGGAAGTGGAAGAAGCTTTTCCGTAGGCCATCTACTAGGGGTTGAGACATTTGTGGCCAAGCTTCGTGGTGTCGTCGAAGCATTCCCCAGAGATGCGGTGGTGGAGATTCGACGCAGCTCAGTCCGTCATGCGTGACTAGTGGTCTGGATCCGTCTAACGCATCGGTGAAAAGTCTCGATCGGATTAGACGCTGGGCAGCGATGCATGTCATTTGTCACTCTCCCGCTCCAGATACCACGGTCGACACATGCGGAGAAGAACGCGGGGATTGACTATACGCTAACGTAATGGTTCCCGCCCCCATCGTCTGCCCAGAAGGGAGACTGCTCATTTCCCGTAGCAAGCTTTGCGGCGTTGCGGCTCCAAAGTCTTAGCCAGAAGTGAACGTCCGCAGCGCGTACGAGTTGTTGTGACGTGCGGCGAAGCGGGGATGCCGTAACGCCGAATTCTCGACCTTGAGGACTAGAGCGAGGACTCGAGGATTGCTTGGTCATAGTTAGCTTTGTCTTGCATCTCAGCTTGCCGAGGCTACAGTAAGGGTCCACTTGCGTTCTGCTTTGCGAGCGGCGTCAACATGGTATGGAAGACGCGGTCGGCCATACGTTTGGATTCTTTCTTTCTTGCCCTCATGGACCATACGCGTATGACTTTGTCGACAAGACAGTTGACCTCAGTAACAACGGAAATGATAGAAATGCAATAAGTACACCCCTAGATCGAGGCAGAAGAAGGCCGCTTGTTCGCGAAACCATGATGTCCTGGATCAGCTTCGGTCATGCCAACAGTCGTAAAAAGCTACTCCTCGATACGCTAATGGACACGATACAGCACAATTTCAGGAGTCACACGTCTGTCTACGCGTTCAGCAGTTTGAAGGCCGCGGTGATGAGCTTCCGGCAGCGTCCGTCGATAGGTGGACGCGGGCTGGGTGGCTTTAGTGGCGAATCTACAGCCTCATCCCCGCTAGGCTCAATCGGGCTAGTCACTCAACTTCACTCTTGTAAACCTTTTCACGACCGTCCTTCGTCGAAATTCAGTCCCAAATCGCGAGTCGCGATGCTACCAACGGGTCTCTCTTCCAGCGTTGTCGTTCATCTGAAACTGGGCTCACGATGCGTCCGCCGAGCCCACTTTCTCCAGAGACCCCGACCAAGCCGACTTTGATACAAGTGATTTTCATCACAAGGAGACATAGACTGGAGTATCATCTTGTTGCAACTACTTGACATATACCAAGAGCTGTTGTACAGCCCTGACGATCGTTGTCGCTTCGGAAGCGCGACGCCCTGTTGCTGTCCCGCAAGTTCCATCTTAAAGGCTCACGTGCATATACAGCAATGGAACGGGGAACACAAATGTCGTGTGCAGTGATATAAGCCTGGCTGACGTTCAAACCTATATTTATACCTTCGATTGACAGCATGACAGAGTTCGATAGGATACTGTGCCATTCCCACGTCGATGAGAGCAAGCTGATCATTCGGCCACATGCGTAGCACGGAACAACAAAGAGATCGGCCAAAACGGAGCTCACCTTGTCACTCTGCGCGGTTCTTGAAAGTCTGGCTGCCGCACTGACGACCAGTATACGCTCGAGGATTACTGAGTCCTCTGCGTACCACCGAAGAAGACTGCAATTCAGTTCTGCGGTTCAAGTTGGGTCTCAAGGAGTGAGTGGAGACATACGCATGTAGCACAAAGCGACGTTCTTACCTTGATGAGCACCTTATTTCCCTGGTGAATCCCTATGTTGAGAGAAAGATGACGATGGTGGTACAGATAATTTCTTCCTTATCTGCCTTGCCGATGGCGTCGCTTCTACGACGTTGCTTGTCAAGGTAGATATAAACAAATCGCGCCTCTTCTCTCCAATTCCTTTCTACAACCTTCCCACACCAACCCTCCAGTCTGCCATCTGAATCCATTCGAGCAGAACTTCTCTCTTCATACAAACTCATACACTCTTACTACCTCTCAAGATGGTAGCCTCCCTTTTCACGGCGGTCGTCGCCGCGACTGGCATCATCGCCCAAATCACTTCGGCCATTCCAGTCGTCCTCAAGCGTTCCTAAACGTCTCCACCTCCGAGCACATTGGTACCGTCGGCAACTACAGCATTGTACCGGTCACCTGGACTGGCCCGATCGACGGCAGCGGCGTCAACGTCACGATCAAAGCCAACGACTTCGAGCAAGTCTACCACAAGGCTCGTGAGATCAACCCCGACTTCGGCCAGACCGCTCCCACCGTCAACACTAACGTTGAGTCATTCAACGTAGAGAGTCGCTCTCTGAACGCGCGCTTCGACCCGATAGGCCCAAAGCTTCCAGCAGTACCTGTATGGTTTCAACCCACCAACTAACTTTTCTTGAATTATTGAACTTGCTCATACAACACACAGTCCAACACCCAGACCGTTTGCTGGGAATTCGGTCAACTGCAGGCTTTGGCAAAGGACCGAAGGGTGCCAACGCCGAAACCATCAAGTGGGGAGTCGTCCATCTCGCCTTCCAAGTACCCAGCAGCATGGCTCACCTTAGCGCTGGCATTAAAGCCACCTGCGGTCGAGTGAGCTGCGAGGCCAACTCCGGAATCTACTTCTGCCAAGATGTACGTATCACACCACGCCTCAGCTCGCGTACTTGATGCAGTGCTTCGCTAACCAAAAGCTCAGTCTGACAACGAGATCAACGTGCCGTGGGACATCGTCGCAGCTTCCGCCAGCAGCATCAACGCGCAGTGCACACAAAACGTGGACTTCTATCTCGGTCCCCTCAAGGGTTTCTCCGCGTTCTTGACTGAAGGATATCTGTGGTCGGATGATGGATGGAGCGTCATGGTCGCCAGCTCGCTTCCGGAGCAGCGTTGCTAGATTCACCACACAGTCTCACCAAACACGTTGCGAACAACTTTCGGCGAAAGCGACGGAGGAGCGGAAGACGCATTAGCCACGGTCTGCACCTCAATGCAGAATTGGCTTCTTCCTTTCTCAGGAGCAATGGGTCTGCTTAAGGATTGTGGGGTGTTGCAAAAGGGTCAATTAGTTGCACGGTCTGGTTCAGTATACGGCATCGGCGTGAACACGTTCACTCTCTGATCAACAGATAGCTAGATAGACACATCAACGTGCACGAAGTCCGCCATCATGTCTCTCATCTCAGTCTGGGATGTCTGCCGCTGTTGCGAAATTTCTAGTGACCTCGCAACGCTGCCCTTTGAATCCCTCCAGTTCCCCACGTTCCCTGTGCCAAGCGCACCATCGACACTGCAGCTCATGTTCAAAACATTGGTCTCCGGTACATGATCGGCTCTTGTGAGTTTCCGTGATCAATTCAGGACACTTTGAAGCTGGCGAAGTTATGCAAGATGAACGCCCAATTGCCGTCTTTGTGTTGGAGCGTGAGCGTCCCAGGGAACGGAAGTGAATCTGTTGAAATGATAGATGCAGATGATGGTTATATTCAGGGGTCCGGCAACTATATATAGCTAACTACACGTGATATCCCGACGAATCACCCTTCAACGGCTGCCTATTTGCAAACATGCAGCGCAGTGTTGAATGTAAGCAGACACTAATATATCAACTCGTATGGCCCAGGACAGCGATAATGCCACAAAACGATGAGACCTGTATGTTGGATAGTAGCATGCTGGTTTCTGGCCATATGTCTTGTGTGACTAACACGTCCCATTACCCACGGTGACTCCATGTCCTCTTTATATTCCAATAGTTCTTCCACGTACTAAGAATTGTCCAACCCCAACTCTTTTGCTCCCTTTCCCTCCAGAGCACTCAACACCATCAACCCCCCACTCGCCCTCCTGACAACCCACCTGTCCCCCTCCCCCAGCGTCCCCATCCGTACCAAATACGCCGCAACCGTCACCCTCTCCACCTTCCCATGCACCTCACACACCGTCTCCACCCGCCCATCGTAGTACCCAGACCCGCCCATCATAGTACCCAGCAATCAACCACTTCCTATGCGTACCGCGGCAGAAGACGACGGTCTCGACGCTGCCGACGTGCGGACACGGTATGTGGAGGCCCGGCAGCGGCGAGCGGTCCGGGAGACGGCTTCAGCGGGGAGCGATGGCGCGGAGGACTGGAGGTGGTGGGTGTGGGCCTAAGAGGTCGTTGGGCTTGAGGCCACGGAGCCAGGCGTCGGAGGGGGTGTTGGTGGTGGGGTTGAGTGTGCTGTAGGTGGGCGTGCGGACTCTGACGACTTGGCTGGTGGTCTTCGTGGATTGGATATCGAAGGGATCATGGGGTATAAGAGCTGTCAGGGGTGCGCATGCCATGGTCGGGAACGGTATGGTGGAGGTGGTGACACGAAAGCTCGCCGTTGGCGGTTGATCAGTATAAGGTCGCGATTAAGTAAAGAGTAGATGAGCGCTCACCCCATTGTTTGGTGTTCCGGAAGAGCGAGATGAAAATGTTCGTGGCACTGCCGCATTTGAAGAGCCGGCCATGCTGATGCTGAGTCTCTTCGACGAGACGTTCATTTTTGCGGACGTCGTGGTTGGTGGAGCGGAGGTGTTGTCGGTGGTGCGCTCAGTGGACTTGGTCTTGTGGGAAGATCGCGTGCTCGGGGCTTTTGCTTGAATTTCATGAGCTCGTGTGTGAGATCTGGGGAGAGAGCCTTGGGAGGTTGGCTGCGACTTTCGATCCGTGTGTTTCGCTTTGGAGCCTTGATCGAGTAATCTGGGAAGCCCAACACCATCTGGAAGTTCTGCCATGTTACTGCGACGTGCTGTAAATCCTGCGACCGAACACCGGCGCGACGATGTTGGTGAACCCTCTCGCTGTGCCCAAGCCTGATACTCGCTGTGCATCAGACGATGGACAGCCGAATCTTGTGCGTATGGTGTTTCAGTGTTCGTTGAAAGCTCGTATACACTGCGGGGCTGGCTACTTGCGGCGGAGTGAGACTGGTGTCGCTGTGAGTTACTCATGGCTGAGGGTCCTAGTGGTAGTTTCGGAGAGTAGGGTGGATGTTAGGTTCCAAGGTCGTCGAGTAAGCTATGGAAAGTTTTGGCTAGGTGTTGAGGTGGTGAAAGTGAAAGTGAAATTGGATTGGTGTGTATGTTGAGCCGAGCGATATCTCAACGAGGAGCCTTTAACAAGGCGTGCGGTTTTGTGAGGTTGCAGATTAGAGATGCAGCGACATACGCGTACATATAGAAAACGATTTTCGAGTGTTGAAGTGCATCTGTACTGCAGGTGATATGGCTGTTCTGGAGGATGTTTCGATGTTTTCGACGGTGAGAAGGGCACGGTGTTCAAGAGTCTCCAGTGTTACTGTCGGTCGCGTCGAGAAGCCAGTCTGCGTAGCTCAACAGAGTACTGTATCGATTCCGCCTGTCATCATGTTGCACCCCAGTATCAGATGGCTCGACGCTTCGTTGTCGACCCAAACCTCACTGGCTACACTTCTCATCAAATGGCGAAGAGTACGCTGCTCTCGCGTAGTGGACGGTCTCTTATCCCATCGCTATGCGCTCAAAGTTCACTGACAGCGACCATCATTTCCTCAACACGCCTGCTGCAAGGCTCTGAGCCACAAGTCTGAGGCGAAGCGTGGGTAGCACGGAACCAGTCGCATTATTACTACTGTGGCCGGCAACCATTGCTTCCATGGCGCGTGTGATGGTAATTCAGACAGTCCGATATATCTGCGTGCTGTTTCTGGGTTCGAGGAACAACAGCGCCAACACGTGCTACCGCCGATTGCCCGCTCCCATAGGTATCGCAAGAATTACACTGCGAGCTTCGAACGTTCCAAGGGTAATGGGGGTCGCGGTAGCCATGATCTGTCGCCCATTCTGACGCCTGAACTCTGAACCGAACATAGCGGCACAGGGAATTCAGCAGCGGAGCGGCTGGTCGTCCGCCTCTACCCCAGAACCCACCACCGTCCCTCCCTCAACTCCTCGTATCCCAGCACACTCACCCTGTGATGCGAGGCAGAAGCCTTGCAGTGCGTAGCAAGCTTTCCATCATACCGGCCTTGCATCCTCCACTCGATGCTCCGACAGCCCACCATCGTCCTTACGGTCTTACAGTGCTCACAATTGTATTCTACACCGGGTAGCGGGAAGGTGCCTCCGTGTTTCTTCTTCTTGATGGTGGGGTCCCGTCTAGTGCGCGGACGCAGCGGGGTGACGTTGCCTTGAAATCGAGAGAGCTGTTGATGCCTATGAGGAGGCGTTGCTGGACGGACCGGATGCTGTGAACAAGTATTCTGCTCTTGATGGTAGCTTGCAGTAAAGTCTTTTGGAGTGATAGATGCAGATGGTGGTTGTATTCAGGGGTGTGGCAACTATATATAGCTAGCTACACGTAATATCCCGATAAAGTCGCCGTCGCAGTATCCAGGAGGTTCCCAAGTCTGCTATGATGGTTCGCCGCGTTGTTGGTGGGTTTCGCGAGTCTGCCGAGAAGTTCCGCGGTTGGGTGATGAATGACGCACGTTATTGCGAGGCCTATCATGTCGTTGTTCGCTGTTGCGGTTCTGCTCCTGCCACTCGGCTACGCTTGGCTGAGCAATTTCCTCTTCGGCTTCTTCTTTGTTCGCCGGCCGGCGTCCCAATTGCTCATCTTCTTCCATTTGAGCTGTTCGGACTTTGCTGCGAGACGAGGGAGATGGTGATGAGTGGCATCGAGTCGAATCTCCACGAGTATGGGCAGAGCGCACCTTTCGAGCACTGCGAGCAGTGTCCGACCGCCATGGTTGTTCGGATCCCTAGGGCCGCTGCGGGGTAACGTTCGGTCGAGCATTTCGGGCGCGTGACGCTGGTGTTGGTGAAGGGCATCGGGCCCTCCTTGGCTGTTCACGAGCAGTCCCAAAGTTGAGCGATGGGTACACGAGCCGTTCACGCACGGGAGATGGTTGTCGTGTTCGTGGGCGCTGCTGCGACGGCCCAGCTAAGCGAGTCTTTCCACTGCCATTATTCGAAGTAGAGTTCGTTGCGGGCATTTGAGCATAGTCTGCTTTTGTAGGTCCGAACGGAGCATGAGGGATTGCGCCTCCGCAGCACGCGAGGAGCCGGATTGTTCTGCGTCAGAAGAAGCACAAGTATTCCGGCGGTACCGAGCTCGAGCATACTCCGGCCAATCTCCGATTCGCCTCAGCCATTGCTCGTACGTCGGCGGCGGCTGGGGAAGTGGTGCGCCTGTGTGCTCAGCATCGGAAATCTGCTGCCATTATTCGGCATACAGTCCGCCATACCGGTTCCAATTGCGCCATTCCCTCTCATCCAAGCGATAAGGCGTTGGCGAAGGAAGGATTCGGTCGAATATGTATAGACCTTGTTTCGGCTACGGCAGTACTCAAGCATGGCCAGAACGGCGCCCTTGGTTGCCGGCATGAGGTCGAGCGTTATCTCTGAAACAACTCCTTCGGACTCGATGCTCGATCGCGTAGCGTGCTGCTGTTCGAGCTCTTCCAGCCTTTGCTGGAGAATGGGCGAACAGACGTTCAGAAGGTCGATTGGTGCGCGGACATGTTGATGGTGGACGCCACCGCAGCGGATCGTAATGTTGTCGATACTTTGCGCGAGCGAGGGAGCCATGTTGAAGGTATAGCTATGCTGTAAGTAGCTTCGAAGTTGTGGTTCGTACTGCAAGAGCTTATGAAACTACTGAAATATGTGAATGAGGACAGAAGTTGAGAGGGAACATGTATATACTGTCAAATCCGGGTCTGCAGAAACAACATGAGTGTTGCCGCGGGAGATACTTTGGTCAGTGTTGACCGCACATATAAACATTCAGACTAAGATCTTAAGTGAAATTCGGACAACCAACTGTACATTGCTTCCGGACTCTGCAGCTCTTCCTTCTTTTCAATTACACCCTTGTTCTTTCTCTTACTCAGTACGCCATCTTTACCCCACAGCCTGCCATACTCATACAGCACCGTGGCGGCCGCAGTCTGCACGTTCAAGCTTCTCATAATCCCGACCTGCTCAATCTCCACACAAAGATCGCATTCCTTCAACACTACGCCTGAAATCCCCGTCTTCTCCGCGCCTATCACCAGCACACATCTCTCCGGCAGCACCGTACCTTCCCGTCCCAACACTTTCGACTGATCTGTCTGTTCGACGCCCAGGACTGTCCAACCTTCCGCTTGCTTGGAGCGGAGGAAGGCGGGAAGATCTGCGGGTAGAACAGGAAGGATGGGTAAATGCAAATGGGAGGAAACCGCGACGGAGAGGAAAAGGTTATGCTGCATAATGCTGAGCGATGGTATGTAAAGAGCTTCGGCACCGAAGATTTCTGCGCAGCGGGACAGACCCCCGAGGTTTTGAGGCGTTGTGATGACTGGAGCAACGAGTATCAAGGACCTCGTATTGCGCTTTGGCTCGGAAATGCTGAGGTCAACGGCGTGAGAGTTCGGTGAGTGGAAGTGTGCGAGTCGTTGATTTTGTCCGCAGCGGTATGCTCGTGCCGTTATCGTCCTGCTCGTTTGAAGGCCGTATAGCAGACGAGGCCTTTTTGCTAGGCATGGTTCCGTCAGATCTGCGTTCGCCGAGTGGGATACCGTTTAAGGGACAGTCTTTGAAGAGAATTTCATCCATCTGCAAGTCATCGACCAGCACGGACAGAAAGTCGTCGTATGTGGCCGGATCAGCCTCTGGAGGTTCGATGCGAAGATAGTCACCCTGACATAGCTTCACGAGGTTGTGGTCTTTCAAGGGGTCGAAACATAGCAGCAACCGCTCCGGAGGCGGCTTTGAATACTTGTCCATACTAACGACATGTTTATTGAGCGCATCAAAGGCGGGGTTGTCTGTAAGGTTCTTGAAATGACGCCTTATAGCGTGCTGCCAAAGCTGCAGAAACGACCACAAAGCCTCATATCTGACGGCGATCTTCGGACTTGCGCATAGGGGGCAGCGTGAGGGTCATAACGCGCAGGAGAAAGTTCTCGCTCGCTTCCGGAAGCCCAGCCAAGATTGAACCGATCTTCAAGACGGATGGCAGGTACTTCGGGTTCGGATGGTCATGGGTTGGCTGCTGCTCGAGTATTTCCCTGATGTAAAGCGAATCGAAGAGCGTCGGGTCTTGCATGTATGGTCGTGTGATGATCCATTCAAGCAAAAAGCGGTACCTCGGAAGGGGCTCGATCTCGAGAAGCGCATTGAAACGTCGAAGATATTCTATCATGATTGGCCTCTCGCAGCCGCCAACGCAAGTATCAAAGAGCAAAAGTATGATCTGCAGCTGTGTAGTCCGCTTCCATTTACTGACTATCACGGAGGGCTTCTTCTGGTTTTCCCACGGGTTCAGTATAGCGTTGATGATCTGTCTCCCTGCTGCGCCATCTGAAGCACGCCACCGGCTCAGCATGTCAAATATGCAAGCATAGCCGTAGCCTTCTTTCTCCGGGTAAAAGGATGCATAAGAGATGCCAGGCACGAATTCTTCTAGGATGCCTGCCGCCACGGACTCCAGCAGAAATTCGGGTCTTGCCGGAGAGGGCTCAGCTGCGAATCGGATGACGTAGTCTTCGATTGGAAGTACGCTCAAAGCCTTCGATGAGCCGAGGTAAGCGTATTTAACAGCCTTTGCGAGTGAAGCTACGACATATACGCGACCCTCCGATAGCCTTTGCAAGGCTGTCATCGTACGGGCGGTGAAATCGGCGACATCGGAGTTCCTGCGAGCGACGCTGACGCATGCAGGGTGAAGGAACAGCTCGGGCGCTGAGAGCAACGGAGCCTTGGGGTAATCTTGGATCTCGATTTCGCTCCAGATCGCATCTAGAACTTCTAGGAGCTGCCGACGATCGACACACGTCGGATCAACGCTGTCCAGGTACGTTGATATATATCTCATCGCTTGGAGGAGACCTCCGCGCTTCAAACATTGATAGTCGGACTCGTGTAGGATGTGGAGAAAGGTCTCCAGTGGCTTATCTGTACCGGAAGAGGCAGCGCTGAAAGGGTTCAATGAGTCAACTTCCTCTGCAGCAGGTTGATTCGATGTACTTCTGACCCATTCGACACGTGCCTTGAGTGCGTTGTATCGTCGAGCCATAACGGTATCGTAGCCTGCTGAAGTGTCAGCAAGGCCAGACATGTAGGGCGAATGTTGGCATAAAGCGTAGCAGAGATGATTCAACGCTTGTTGAGCGACCTCTGATAAACCGACTTTCTCGGAAACCCTAAGCAGGAGCTGCAGGTTTTCAATGTCGAGTGATAGCGGATTGGCGCTGAGACCTTGTTGTAGGCCTTGTAGGACATGAAGCGTAGCATTGCGAAACATGTTGTTGCCTTTGATGTCAAGGAACGCGAACATTGCCCGAATACAGAAATGACTCGCGGTATCGTTCGACCTCGTGATAAGCTCTCGAATGTAGTTGCACAAATTCTCACCATGAAGGCACCGTGTAATGGTACCTTCTTTGCTTAGCGATGCAGTGAACAGAGGTCCCTGAACAGCCCATGGTAGGAGCGTGTGGCCCAAGAAGACGTCGAAGCCTTCAGTGCTCTCGGGAACGTTGATTTCGCCATTTAGAACCCAGGCCCCAACAGTTTTCCGAACGCCGTCAGGAGTACCAGTTGACAGATTTGGCGAACTAGTAAGTAGAACTATAATCCATGATGGATGTACTATGCCATTGAATACGAGGCTGCGAAGATCTTGAAGGCACCCATCGATCTGATACGTGTATTTGTCAAGGACGATCGTCTTGAACAAAGTGGCATACTTCTCATACTCAACCGCAGATCTTTCCATCGTGTCTGCTTTAAACACAAAATACGATGCAGAGACGTTCACAATGCACGTTCTGCGCCGGCTTCGCTCTCGAGGAATACTCAAACAGTGCGAAGAGTTGCTCGAGGACACCATCACCATCATGGATCCGCGTACCTACCGCCATCTCTCCTACGACAATCGTCAGTTCGAGTCTTCCGCCTCGGCTCCATCTCTGCGCGCGACTGAGCCGCTGCTCACACCTCCGCTGGCCGTAACAATGGGCGAGGACAGCGCGAACGTAAAGGTCGTCGTTTGAACTCCGTTCAACATCTCATTTTTCATTTATGCTTTATTATTTTTATTATATGATTTAGAAATATTACTAGTATATCCTTACATGGTTAGCACATATACTAATTACATATATAGTCTTGTATTTATGTTAGTTTTTTTCATATTATTAACAGTTGGATTTGCGTTTGAGTTAGGTAAAAATGCATTGCGTATTGATTCAAGACAATCTTTTAGTATATTAATTAATAGTT